>OY979712.1:29178857-29369236 GCA_963855925.1 Inga laurina
CTTTCCTCTTTCAATTTCATATGAATTTTCTAATTTTTCCCTTGATTTAATGAGCTTTGCCAAATTTTAAGGCCCTTTAAGGTGTCTATTTGATCTAACATATGTCAAAATCCTATGGTGCTACATAAAGTGTGATCTTACAAAATGGTGACAAGTGTCCTTGATTTTGAAAAGTGGGTCCCACTCCTTTCTTGGGCCCTTAGCCAACCCAAATGTCAAGAAAAGGAAGGGTCTGATGATTTTTCCCTAGCTCCTGGGTTTGGTGTTCAGGAAAGTTAGTCCAGTAACCGAACAAGAGACTAGTGGATTTTCGCGGCTTGAGGGCTAGGTGGTGCCCTCTCAGTATGCAACACAAAAGAAAAAAGTGATTTCAATAGTAAAGGGACATGTGTCACCTTTCAATTGCACCAACACATAAAGTCAAAAGGCTACTTTATGCTCTTCTTCTTTAGAATAGCGCCATATGTCCATTATGTGGGGCCCATGCTCTTCCTCTTTTCTCCACCTAATCAACCACTTTATCAAGGGAAGGAAAGTCAGGGGATTTCCCTGGGTCTACCCATGATGTGTCATCTTTTGTGGTCACCATAGAAAGTTAGATTACTTTAATTAATGGTTACTTTATAGTTGGCCATTAAAAACATGCCGAGTGACTTTCCTTTATTAAAATGGTGCTACAAACACATAGGCTTGGTGCTCGTGTATTTCATCCTACTAATTACATTTACAAGCAATACCAGCTATCCAAATTTCAGTATATTACAAATATAGTATATAGTTGATTCCTCCATGTACTATGAATTTGCATCTAACTCAATATTCTATTAGATATGATTAGTTTTGATAATGTGAAATATAAATGTCAAATATTAAGAGCAAAAAGTTTACATAATGTATTTATTTTATACCTTGCCTAACTACTATGTTTATGCGAAATATATTGTAGATTAGTCAAGAAAGGAAAGAAGTGATTTAACTAATGAGAATGATCAAGAGGAAGAAGAATAAAGAGATTGAAGGCATTAGTCAAGAAAGAAGAACTTGCAAAATATGATGGCAATATCAAGTTTTAAGCTTTTAGATTTGGTATTGAAGGTTGTTATGCTAAATTGGAAGTTGGAATGGCTTAATTGGAAGTTAAAGTGCCTTATATCAAAGTCATATCAACTTCACTCGAGTTATACTTCATTATCACTCAAGTTACACCTCCAGAAGTGATTTCTACATGTTTCACTTGAGTTAAAGAAGCTCCACTCAACTGATGATCATATTTCAGCATACTCTGTTCGGCTTTGCTTTTGTTCATCATAACACAGGCAAGCAATTTGGTCATATCTCTCTAAACCATACAATTGATTAAGATGAAATTTATTTAATATGAAACTAGACTCAGAATACAGTTTATGGATATCAATTTCATGCTCAAATATTGTCTAATAAAAGAGATATAAACTTCAAAAGTTGGTGCTCAAAATCCACGCAGTGTTCCAAACCAAATGTTACAAATTGGAAGATAACTTTTGGAAAACAATGCATTTGGGATCGATTCTAGTTACAGTGAAAAGTATACTTAAAGAGTTTTCTATACATAGGTCGTTTGCCAAATTTGAAGTTACAATAAAACAGTTATGCCTACTAGAATTCGACATATGTGCCAAACTATCTACATTCTAAAAAGGAAAAGGGCACTCATGTGATGTGGTAAGCACGTGAGTGATAAGCATCACTTACAGGACACTCACAAGTGATAAGAAAGTTTGCGATCTCATGAGCATAGATCACTTGAGTGACAACTTATGTAATCGAGTGATATACACATTTTCCTATATTCTAAGTCAAGGTCACTCGAGTGACAAAAGGATCACTCGAGTAATGACCATCACTAGTGAATCACTCACAAGTGATTATGAGGTGATGAGATCTTATATATAGAGATCACTTGAGTGGATCGTAAATCACTTGAGTGATCCAAGATCACTTACAAGTCACTCGCAAGTGATCAAAAAGTGCTGCAATGTTCTAAGGGAAGATCACTCAAGTGTTAAGTTGAGCACTTGGGTGATATGAATCACTTAAAAGTCACTTAGTAGTGATAAAGCTCATCTTCACAGATCCAAGGCATGTCCACTTGAGTGATATATTTTTCAAATTGATCTATACCAAGCCACTTATTAGTAACTATCATTATGCCTTAACTAAGATCACTTGAACACTCGAGAGATAAGAAATCACTTAAGTGATTTAAAGTCATACTAGAGTGATATTGTTCATAGTTTTTTAATTACCATCTTAAAATTTTTTGATATTCTGCTCTTTTAAATCTTGATTATCTTGTTCCTAACTATTCCTAATCATCACTAATCAAGTTTACATGAGGATTATAGATGATTAAACTTGGATTAGAGCTCAATGACCAAAATTCTACTTTGTGTTAGAAGCTTCAATGGCTACTTTCATTGGACTTCCAACAGATTCTAAGAAGCCTAGCTGGAAGAAGAAAAAGATCAACTGTCATATACCCAACAACTATAAATATAAGAACACTAAAAGTTGAATATAGAAAGCAACTAGCCAAAATGCTAAAACCATGAATCACCCCACTTCAACCCAAATACTCTTTATTTTTCTAGCTTTGATATCATTTATCTTAAAGAGAGAGAGAGAGAGAGATTATTTGTACTATGCTTTAGTGTTCATCTTAATTCACTCCTAAGAGTGAAGACCATTATAATTCTTCATCATTAAGGTTGCATCTGTACAGTGTGTAAGGGGAGTAACTTGGAGTGAGAACTGTAAAAGGCTTCACAAGTGCCAGACTAAACTTATGGGTTTGTAAAGGCCTCTCTTGTGCCTAAATTAAACAAGAAGATAGTGGATTGAAAATCTTAAATAGAGCTTGGGGACTAGATGTAGGTCATCAAGGATTGGATTGAACCAGTATAAATCATAATTTACATATTATCTTCCCTTATATTTTATAATTCTAGCATTAATGATTGACATATTTCAGTATGCAATTATAGTTCACTATTTTCATATTGATTGCTTTCATTAAGATGCCAAAAATTTTTATAAAGTTTTTATCTTACACCCAATTCACCCCCTCTTAGGTGTCAATCGATTCTAACATTTGGTATTAAAGGAGGGCTCTTGTTTAAAGGACTTAACCATCTCAAGTGTTTTCAATGGTTGATTTTAAGTGTTATATGTTTTTTGAAGGTTTAGATTATATAGTTCCTCTACTTTTAAAAGATATTGATTTTTGGCTTTGGAAAGTTAGAATGACTTATTTTACTAAAGCTTCTGATTTTGATATATGGGATGTTTTTACAAATGTCTTTGATTTCAAATAAAGAAGAGATTTGAGTGAAAAAGAAATTCATATCAGTTATGAGAACTTGTGGAGAAGTCAATGCTGCAACCTCATCATCAAATCAAAAGAAGCAATGGATACAAGTAAGGGGAGTATCTTCCACCTCAAGAATGAACTACCATAGAGTACTATTCCACTATCTTGAGGAGAATAATAAAAGGAAGATCTTACATGCACAAAGCACAAGACTTCTTAAGTCAACACTTATTAGAGAGCATTGCATGAACCTAAGGTTAAATATCTAAAGACAAAATGTATCAGAAAAATGCAGTGGGTAAGCAAAGTCAATCCTCCAAGTGACTAAGGTAAAAGTATACAAAGGTAAAACTTCCTACACTATCATCTTTAATATTTATTGAGGTTTTACATTTTGCAACCTTAGGAATGAACATTGAAAACTATCTTGGAAATATGTTTTCAAATCCCTTAGAAAATCCATTGGATAAGTATTTTATGTTAGAACCGGCTATTACCCAAGAGGGGGGGGGGTGAATTGGGTGTATAATAAAAACTTAAGAACTTTAGAAATCTTTTCGTATCTTAACGAAAACAGTAAGTATGAAGGTTTATAAATCAACAGTTAGATTAAATAATATATGCTGGAAATATAAGAGTTTAGGGAAGAGAATATGCAAACTGTGATTTATCCTGGTTCGGTCCAATCTGTGATGGCCTACGTCCAGTCCCCAGGCTCCTCCTGAGATTTTTAAATCCACTATCTTCTTGTTTAATCCGGGCACAAGAAAAGCCTTTACAATTCCACAAGTTTAGCCGGGTACTTGTGAAACCTTTTACAAACCTCTCACTGAAATACTCCCCCTTACGGCAAGTCTTACGAGCAGAGCAATCCCGAAGATCTTCCTCTCCTGCTTACTCATGCAAGTCTTACGAGCAGCAACGTTCTCTCCTGCTTACACCCCTGTAAGTCTTATGAGCAGCAACGTTCTCTACTGCTTGCACCTTGTAAGTCTTACGAGCAGAATGTCTTACGGCAATTCTCTCTACTGCTTCCCCGTAAGAAAATCAACCCTCTCAAGGTCCCTCTACCTTGAGATCAACTCAGAAATATAGATGAAGGTGTTTACAGACTCTCTCACAGAGTAGATATAATACTCACTGAAGTACAATACAAATAATCACTCTCTCAATGATAAGTAATACAGAAACTGGAAAACAGAGAGTGTTTGGGTAGACGCAGAGAATTCATGTTATTCGCATGTTGGGTCGTTGCTCTGTTTTCTCTGTCTTTTTCTATCTTTCTCAGTTTTTCTGTCTACCTTCCAAGTTGAATGCTTTCTCTCATTTATAGTTGATGAAGATGATGACCGTTGTGAACATTCGTCCGTTGGAGTCCCACTGCTTCATTTGACCGTTTGAGCATATTTGAAAAATAAGCTTCTGTCCGTTGTGAAGCAAAGTGGAGCGTCTTGTGTTTCAGACAATTTTTCATGGTGTGTCAGTTGCTTGTCGGTGGTAGGTAGCCGCCATTCAGTGTGTAATGATGGAGTTCAACGTAATTGACTTTTATTTGAATCTGCAAGCTCACCGTTAAATTTCCTGTTTCACACTGCAAAATACTTAATCATTAATATGATGAAGTATTACTCATGGGTATGTTGGATCATTGGTCAAAAGATGATTTTCTGGCTTCTGTGACTCATCATGTTGAGTGAAGAATTTTCATACGTAACCTCCATTCTTGAAGATTCAACCCAAATATGTAAACTCCTGTTTTACACTTGAAATATATGTTAGATAATGTTTAGAAACAATAACAAGTGAAAACATAATGATTGTATAACGTTTAACCATGTTTGGATTGATTGCTATGAGGTTCTGTGATTCTTCGTTGCTTCTGTCAGAGCTTCACTTCGAGTGCAATATGCCTCACTCGAGTGCAGTTCATATTTCCACGTTCTGACTTCCTCTCGGGCAAGCACTCGCAACTCTTCTCTCGTATCTGCTCGAGTGAATTCTCAACATCATCACTTCCTGCTCGAGTGAGCCTTCAGTTTTCACGTGCATGCTTCTTCTCGGGTTGTCACTCGCACATCATTTTACAAGAGTGAGATTTTGTGCTCGCGAGTGATATGGTTCCTCACTCGAGCACACATTCCTCTGCTCGAGTGAGACGCATATTCTCAAGGAATATGCTCTCAAAATCAACACTCGCATCAGGATTTCAGAGGGATGAATTTATCACTCGCAGGTGATGTGGTCCTTCACTCGAGCACACACCTTCTGCTCGAGTGAGAAATCATCCAATGCTCGAGCATGAATCCTAGTGCTCGAGTGTTGCAACTTTCTTCACGTTTCATATGCTTCTGGACATCACTCGCACGACATTTTTCAGAGAGAAAGTTTTTGCACTCGCGGGTGATGTGGGGCCCCTTTAGAAAAATTTGATTCATTTGATTCAAATGATGTATCATAAGAATGCTCTTATCATATGCATTCCAATGCAACAAGAATCAGCTCCAAACTCCTTGTCTTCTGTAAGTTATGATCGAAGGAGTGTATATTTCGCTAGTCTGCACAAGCATCAACTTCCAGAAGGCATAGCTCCTAGAATATACGTTCAAATTATGAAAATTACCTATCCATGGAAAGCTCTTTGAGTCTTCTTTCATTTGGAACTGGTCTCGTCTCAATCCGATGTGTGGTTTGTAAGTTACGAGCAAAATACCGAACCTGTGTCGAAATATGACGGTGATTTCAGTTTCATTTTCGACGGTTCATAACTCCTTCATTTGATCTTCTTTCAATGTGATCCTGGTGCCAATTTTACGTGTTGGGCGTCTTCTTTCATATGCCACCGGTTTTGGGTCAATCCGAATTGTATTTTGAGAGATATGATCAAAAGATCAGACCTCGCTCAGGCTGAACGTAAAACAGAGTAGAACAGAGTATGCACCCGTGCTCGAGTGAAATGGTCTGTGCTCGAGCATGTTCTTCCTGTGCTCGAGCATAACACCTTGTGCTCGAGCATAACTCCTCTAGAAGTGCCAAAACTCATATATAAGTCATCTTAGCTTCATATTAACATATTCCAACCATTATTTGATCATAGAAACCTCCGGTAACATTATAGAAACCTCCAATATCACATCTAACAACTTGAATCTTGATATTCATGATAGATCTACCAAGTTCTTCATTCTTCAATATCTTTATTTTTTATCTTCCTCTTGATAATCATTCTTCATAATCCGAGTAGGCAGCTCCTTGACTATCTTCAATTTCTTGTCTTCTTCTTCCTCTTGTTCATTTTCATTAATTCAATCTTCTTCATTCTTTGCTTGACTAATCTACAAAATATGTAACATTAAATATAGTAGTTAGTCAAAGAAATACATTATATGAACTTTTTGCTCTTATCACTTAATATCTATATTTGACATCATCAAAACTAATCATATCTAACATTCTCCCCCTTTTTGATGATGACAAATCTTTTAAGAAAAATATGTCTGAATGAATTGCTGAATGAATTGCAACATACATATTATATATAATGCAACATACATATTTTTCTTACATTTTCTCCCCCTATTTGACATCAGCAAAAAGTTTGAAATATATAAAGAAGTAAGGCTTGTGAAGAAGTAAATAGAGTAGAAATTATTTTAATCAAAATGAATGAACCAAGAAAACAATTGACTCTCCCCTATATGAAGGAACTGAAAATAGATTTGGAGAGGTTTTCAAGAAAACTTTTGTAATCAAGATAAATGAAATATATAAAATGTATTCTTGAAAAGTAAAGAGAGAAGGTATAGAAATACTCATGTAGATTTTGAAAATTGATGAAGCGCTCCATGAAGTCCGTTGCTTTATCCTTTGGCAATGTTAGGTCATGATGATGTGCACCACACTTCTGTTATGCAACTCAATATATATTCATGTGGTTGCCAGGATTTTCCAATTGAGTTGAGCTTCTGTTTAGCATGTTCAATACTCATTTGTATTGGCATATGTATTTGTTGTTCTGAATGTTACAGCCAATATATATTCCTTGACTGAGCGTTAAAAACATCCTCAAGGTTGATAGAGTCTTCCTGTAGTATGTTGAGGAATGCTATTGCACAAAACAAATTCTCCTGTCATAAAATTTAAATCTTTCTTTGCAAAGAGAATTGTTAGTTCAATCAAGTAACAAACTGTTCCTTTCCATGTGATATATTAAAATTAAGATCATGAAAAGAACAATATAAGAATAACTCATCATCAAAACTAATCAAGACATGGTGAATATAGATGAGTATATTAAGAAGATTTTCTTTCAAATAGAAGATGAGCTTTCAACATATAAAACACATGTGAATGTGAAGCTCCCCCTTAATTGATGCATGGTTTTAAAAATTATCAGGAAAAACAGTTAATAACTCTCCTGGATTTGAGAAACCATTGAAAACTTTATAGAGAAAATGATTTTGAAAGTATGAATATTTAGAGAGAAATTAAATGGCAATGCTAATAAGAGGTTTTAAGAGATACAACCTAATATCACCTGAGGGTTACTTGAGTGATTCTACTCAATCATTACTCGATTGTATACTCAAGTGATGCGATTCAAGGATTTTGAATTAAGCAAGAATACAATACCTCACTCGAGTAATATCGTAATCACTCGAGTCATAATCCTCTGTAGTCCATTGATGCATCATGTCCTAGTCAATATTGGAGGATGTGACTGGTACTGAGGGATTCTGAAGTGTAGTCTTCTGTGAGCACTTTAGGATACCAAGATGAGCTCAGAATAAGGCATTGGGATTCTAGTTGATCAAGTCACAGAGTTGTCTAATATTGCCATTCACAGAAGTGATGAACTCAGCATGTTTGTAGCAAGCTCTGTGTGATTGTTGAAGCTCTTCTCTCAGAAAGCCTTAAACAAAAAGACCAAAGAATGAAGGATCAGGGAAACCAACTCTAGCAAAGTGTTGTCTCTCATTTATTGGCCTTGTTCACCATAGCTCTAGTGTAGGTATAGCAGATAATCCAGTGAAGATTAGACATAGAGCTAAGATAGTAGTTAAGAATCCTCATAGGCTCATCAACCTTGATGATTCTGTGCATCTCAGCATCTTCCTCTGAACATCTCTGTTGGCTCCATATCATAGTGAAAATGTCTGATCTCCTTGAAATGATAAGGAAGGTGGGTAGGCAACAAAGATTCATATTAGATAATCTTATTCTTGGCTCTGTGCTGCTTTGAAATAATCTCCGCTAGGTCTACTAAGAGATCTTCCTTCTCTTTCTCTTTCTCTGATTGTATCATTAGCTAGTTATTTGCTAGTGGCGGGATGTCATTTGAGTAATATCACATATTCTGCTTCATCTCACGCCGCAACACTATCAGTCATGCCTTTTCTGTTAGCCTCTGACCTTTGTATCCAAAATGAAAGCATCTTGATAAACTCCTGTAAAAGTATAAACATATGCTTTCTGGTACCCATCTTCTCTTGGGTCCATACAATATTAGACATAGCAACTCTTATGCTCTTATATGTTAGATCCCAAGTTTTGATGATAACAAAAGAATGGTTTGAAAAGGAAATGTTTAATAATCAAGCTTGAACTAGAAATGACAGGAATAAGCTTTACTTGAGGTAAGTATGGAAGTAATGAAGAGAGGCCAAAAGATAAAGCTGAGAATCTTGATCAGAAGCAAGTTTCTTAAGGCATTACTCGAGGCGGTACTCGAGTAATGAGACAAAACTTGAAGTAATCGAAGACAACTTCCAGTAACCAGGCAACGTTACTCGAGGAGCTACTCGAGTAACAGTGTAAAAGTTTTCAGGATGCCATTGATACTCGAGGAGCTACTCGAGTAACCCTGTTTCTAAATATGTGCAGCTCTCGGCATTTAGTACTACTGCAACATTACTCGAGGCGGTACTCGAGTAATCATGTGGAAAACTTCCAGTTGCCTTCAGGTTACCAACGATACTCGAGGCGCTACTCGAGTAACTCTGTTTCTGAAAAGATGAAGCTCTCGGCACTTTGTACCACTGCAACATTACTCGAGTAGCTACTCGAGTAACGCATAAAGGTAAGTGAAAAACTTCAAGGTGGTACCCGATTAACTTGATATCTCTTTATTTCATGTTCCTCGAGTTCTTACTCTAGTATGCATATATATTTAAGTGGATTCCTCGAGTAAGTACCCGAGTATGCAAAATGTTTTCAAGATAAACTTCAAGTCAGTACCCGGGTAAGTCATTGACAAAAAGCATAGTTACTCGAGGTGGTACCCGAGTAACCTATGGAACAATGAGTGCATTACTCGAGTACGTACTCGAGTAATGAGGTAAGTGCTCTCGGCATTGAAATCCTGCAACATTACCCTAGTAGAGCATCGAGTAACCAAAAGTTTATTTCACGTTTTACTCGAGTTGGTACCCGAGTAACTCATAAAGTTGTGAGTGCATTACTCGAGTAGGTACCCGAGTAAACATGTATTTCCAAAGGTTTGAAAATTGGTTATTCCAGGCACTACCCGAGTAATCTTATGTTTATTCATTAACCTGCTATTGATCAAAGATTTTTCGAGGTTACTCGAGTAAGTACTCGAGTAACATTCAAGCAATACTCGAGGAGGTACTCGAGTAAGCTTACCCAGAAATTCTGAAATCATTCAAACGTTCATAGATTTGTTTCCTATATGATTAACCTTTCATTGTATTAGTATTGTTAGTCTATTTACAGATAAACAATGAAGAAAACACTTCAAGAGATTGAAGTCAAAAGAAACGTTCAAATGCCAACCACCGCCAACGGATATTTTTCAAAAACTTGAAAAGTCAACAGTGGCTGCGCACTCTCCAACGGACGAAAGAAAATGTTCCAACGGTCATCACCAACATATCTATATATATGGGAACATCCAAACAGAGGAAAAACAACAAGCACACACACAAACGTATTATCAAGTTTATTGCTCTGTTTTCACATTGGAATTGTATTTCTATGCTTCAGTGATCCTTATTCACTCTGTAAGAGAGATATTTCATTCAAACTCAATATTTGTTATTGAGATAACTTAAGGTTGTGGAACCTTGAGTTGGGATTGAATTGCAACTTGTAAGGGGGAGCGAGTGTCCAGGTATAGGAACTTGCTTGTACTGAGGTGCCAAGAACCCACTGAATCTTGGAAGTTATAGTGAAACTCTCAGAGAGGATCTGAGGACTGGACGTAGGTCAAAGTGGTTGTGACCGAACCAGTATAACTCCCGGTGCACACTTCGGTGATATTTCTCCTTACTCATTACTGTTTTTAATTCCTCTGCTAAAGTTTTATATTTCCGACGAAATTTAGTATTACCCAATTCACCCCCCCTCTTGGGCGAAACGCTTGTTCTAACATTTGGTATCAGAGCGTAGGTCTTCTTGTTAAGGTATAACAACCTAAGAAGGATCCAATGGCAAGCATGGGTGAAGGAATCCTTCCCGACGGAGCATCCATCACTAGACCTCCCGGTTTCAGTGGAGAACACTTTTCATTTTGGAAAGCAAAATTCAGAGTGTTCGTGATGGCTACCGAATATGGGCTATGGGATGTAATTGAGAGTGGAAATTATCAACCTACAAAGATTGTAGATTCTCAGAAAATTCCCAAGACACCAGCGGAATATGATGAGAATGACAAGAAACTTATCACTCTCAACAGCAAGGCAATTCTGATGTTACAAAGTGCCTTAAGCCAAAGTGAATACTTCAGAATCTGCACACTTCCAACAGCAAAGGAAATGTGGGAAGCTCTGGAAATAGCTCATGAAGGAACTTCGGGAATAAAGGAGAATCGCATCAACACCTTGGTCACTGAATTCGATCTACTTCGAATGAAATCAGGTGAATCAATTTCTGAATTTGAACTTAGATATACTCATCTTGTTAATCAACTTGCAGCACTTGGGAAATCTTATGATCAACATACCCAAGTACGAAAGATTTTGAATATTCTTTCTAAAGAATGGGAAGCCAAAGTCACTGCGATAGAAGAAGCAAAAGGAGAATCAATGAGATCAGTTGCTTCTCTATTTGGAAGTCTTTCTGAATATGAAAGCAAACTAAAGTTCAAAAGGGAACTAGATGACATCGGTGACAAGAAAAAGAAAGGTCTAGCACTAAAAGCAAAAGAAGAAAATCAAGATGAGAATGAAGAGTTCGACGATGACGAAATGGGTCTAATCATAAAACGATTCAGAAAGTTCTACAAGAAAGGACAAGGATTCAAACACTTTCAAAAAGGTGGAACTAGCAACAAAGATCACATCATTTGCTACGAATGTGGAAAACTAGGACATATCAAATCAGAATGTCCAGAACTGAATCAAAAGAGCAAAGAAAAGAGAAAAGGCAAATTCTTCAACAAAAAGAAGGCCTTCGTATCCGCTATATGGGGTGATAGCTCTTCTGACGAAGAAAGTGATGAGGAAGAAGTAGCTAACATATGCCTCGTTGCTCAAGAAGAAACAGAAAGAGAGGTAAATGATTCTGAACCTACCTATGATGAATTACTTTCCGAATATAATGCTTTGCATTCTGAATTCATCAAAGTAGTTAAAGAATTGATTGTTTACAAAAAGAAAAACAAAGCTCTTGAAACTGAACTTAAAGAAAAGATTTGTGAAAATTGTTCATCTCTGAAAAAGAAAAACATTGATCTTACAAAAACTCTTGAAAAATTTACACAAGGTAGTGAGATGTTAAATGTTATTTTAAAAGCTCAACGATTTGTAAATGATCGATCTGGAATTGGATACGATCCAAAGTCAGATAAAAGGAAAGGTAGAAAGAAAGCAGGGGGTAAGTCATATTTGAATTATTTCCAGCATTCTGTGCATACATCAAATCCTTTTGCATTTTGTAACTACTGTAATAGAAAAGGCCATTATACTTCTTCATGCATTCATAAGAAGAAAGGAACGATAGGAACCTACAAATGGGTACCTAAAGGTTCATATATCCAGAAAATTATTTGTACTAATCCAAAAGGACCCAAAAAGATGTGGGTACCTAAGACCTAGTCATTCGATTGCAGGAATGTCTCAAAGCATCCAAAAATAACAAGTGGTATATTGATAGTGGATGCTCTAGACATATGACCGATGATTTCGAAAGTTTTACCAAATTGCAACCTAAAGAAGGTGGAGAGGTAAAATTTGGAGGAAATCAAACCGGAAGAATAGCAGGAATTGGTGAAATCAAAAATGACAAAGGAATACAAGTCAAAGATGTATATTATGTTGAAGGCTTGTGTCATAATTTGCTGAGCGTAAGTCAAAGTGCAGATAAAGACAACTGGGTAATATTTGACTCAGAAGAATGCTTAATTATCAACAAGAATGACTTACAACTTGATAAGAAGAATATCAAGGCTAAGCTCAGAGCAAAAAGGGAAGGTAACTGCTATACTCTAGATATTAGTAGAAATGAATCTGAAAATTGTTTCCTGAGTAATTCTAATGAAAGTTGGTTATGGCATAAGAGATTGGCTCATGTTAATATGCATCAATTAGGCAAACTACTCAAAAAGGATTTAGTTCTTGGATTGCCCAAAGTGACTTTCAAAAATGATTTGATTTGTGATGCATGTCAAAAGGGTAAACAAACTAAATCATCTTTTAAATTAAAAAATGAGATTTCAACAAATAGACCACTACAACTTTTGCATATGGATTTAGTTGGTCCAGCAAGAGTAAAGAGTCTTGGTGGCAACTTATATTCATTGGTCATTGTTGATGATTTCTCTAGATTTACATGGGTTATCTTTCTATCATCAAAAGATGAAACGTTTGAAGAATTTATTGTTTTTGCTAAGAAAGTGCAAAATGAGAAAGGTATGTCCATTGCAGGTATTAGGACCGACCATGGCGGAGAATTTGAAAATCAAGCATTTGAAGAGTATTGTGACACTAATGGGATTGATCACAATTTCTCTGCTCCAAGGACGCCTCAACAAAATGGAGTTGTAGAACGCAAGAATAGAGTGCTTACAGAAATGGCTAGAGCAATGTTGAATGAAAAGAACGTGTCTCAAGTATTTTGGGCTGATGCCATGTGTACAGCATGCTACATTTCAAATAGAGCCTATATCAGAACAAAACTTGGTAAGACACCATATGAGTTGTACAAAGGAAGAAAGCCAAACATTGCTCATCTACACATCTTCGGCTGTAAGTGTTTCATTCATAATAATGGTAAAGATAACTTAGGAAAATTTGATTCTAAAACTGATGAAGGAATTTTCCTAGGATATTCTAACCGAAGTAAAGCATATAGAGTTTTCAATAAACGAACATGTGTTGTTGAAGAATCAATTCATATTGTATTTGATGAATTTGAATCCTCTGACAAAACCTTTGATGAAGAACAGGAAATTGTTTTAAATCAAGAAAAAGATCAATCTATTTCTAAGTCTCTTATTCCAGAGGTTGATGAAACTAAGGAAGAAGAGCAATCCCTAGGTCAACCTAGAGCTTGGAAATACAATAAAAGTCATCCCCTAGATCAAGTCATAGGAGATGTGAATGAAGGGATCAAAACTAGAAATAGAATTTTCAATGAAGTAAGTTTTTCTGCATTCATTTCTGAGATTGAACCTTCTAACATTGATGAAGCCTTATCAGACAATGATTGGGTTATAGCAATGCAAGAAGAACTAAATCAATTTGAAAGAAATCAAGTTTGGGATTTGGTGCCCTGACCCAAAGATCATCCGATCATTGGTACTAAATGGGTATTCAAGAACAAACTTGATGAATCTGCAATTATTGTCAGAAACAAGGCAAGATTGGTGGCCAAAGGCTATAATCAGGAAGAAGGAATTGATTATGAGGAAACGTATGCTCCCGTGGCTAGATTGGAAGCTATACGTGTACTCTTAGCCTTTGCATGCATCAAAGGATTCAAACTCTATCAAATGGATGTAAAGAGTGCTTTTCTAAATGGTTACATCATGGAAGAAGTGTATGTAGAACAACCTCCAGGCTTTGAGGATGTTACTAAACCTGACCATGTTTTCAAACTCAAAAAGGCTTTATACGGTTTAAAACAAGCTCCTAGAGCATGGTATGAAAGGCTCAGTAAGTTTCTCATCGATCAAGGTTTTGTACGAGGAAAAGTTGATACAACACTCTTTATAAAACGAAAACACAATGATATTTTAATTGTTCAAATATATGTTGATGACATTGTTTTCGGTGCTACTAATGAATCTCTATGTAAGGAATTTTCTGAGATAATGCAGGGAGAATTTGAGATGTCAATGATGGGAGAATTGAATTTCTTTCTTGGTCTACAAATCAAACAAAGAAAGAATGGAATCTTCATATCTCAAACAAAGTATTTAAAAGAGCTATTGAAAAAGTATGGAATGGATGAAGCAAATGGGACAGATACGCCTATGAGTTCAACTACATTGCTTGATGCTGATGTCAAAGGTAAAGAATACAACATAACAAAATATAGAGGAATGATTGGATCATTACTCTACCTCACGGCAAGTAGACCAGACATCCAATTTAGTGTTGGCATATGTGCAAGATATCAATCAGCACCAAAAGAATCACATGCTGAAACAGTCAAACGAATTTTTAGATACCTTGCTGACACACCCGAACTGGGTCTGTGGTATCCCAAAAGAAGAAGTGAATATCTTGTTGCATATTCAGATTCGGATCATGGAGGATACAAAACAGACAGAAAGAGCACCAGTGGACAAGGACAATTTCTTGGCGGATCTCTTGTATCGTGGTTCAGCAAGAAACAAAATACAGTGTCTCTTTCGTCAACGGAAGCTGAATATGTTGCAGTCTCAAGTTGTTGTGCACAAGTGATATGGTTAAAACAACAACTACAAGATCTTGGTATTTATCTCAAGGAAATACCAATCTATTGTGACAATACAAGTACGATAAGCTTGGTAAAGAATCCAGTTCAACACTCTAGAACCAAGCATATCGATGTCAGGCATCACTTCATCAGAGACCATGTACAGAAGAAAGATGTGAAAGTAATATTCATTCCTACTCATCTTCAACTAGCAGATATCTTCACAAAACCCCTTGCAAAAGATCAATTTCTATACATTAGAAGAGAATTGGGAATGGTAAATCCCAATGAGTTATAAGTAATTTCAGCATTTCATAATATTAGATGAAGTCACTTGTTAAAGTTTTGATGATTACTAACTTAAGCATCGGAGTATATAGAAATTTGTTTTGCAGGAAGGTTGAAACTCTGTTTTGTGAAATAAAAACAGAGGTGATCAGAGGACATATTTACTGGAGTACCAACTTGAAGTTTTGGCTATCTGAGAAACATTACCCGAGGAGTAACTTGAGGTAAAGGAGCATGTTACTCGAGTATGTACTCGAGTAATGGACACCAAAACTGGAAGTAACGGATCAAGTTACTTGATTTTCAAACATAACGGCTCAGGTTTCGAAGAAATGAAGAGTCAGAGGTTAAAAAGATGGTTACCCGAGGCGTGCCTCGAGTAAACTTGAATGTTACTCGAGTAAGGCCTCGAGTAAAGTCGGAGTCCAGATTTTCAAATTGATGAAAAATGACTCAAATCTGTTCGGAATGGGTTATAAATGATCGAGGGAACATCCATGGATAATTACTATATTATTCATGCCAGGTACGCAATTTAAATGAATTATTTTTGAATTTTTCTGTATGATCACTCGAGGAAGGCCTCGAGTAACCTTGAATGTTACTCGAGTACGGCCTCGAGTAAAGTCGGGTGTTAGGTCTTTATCTTGCGCGAACTCGGTCATTTTCACAAAATCACCTCGAGTAAATCACTATACACCCTTTCAAAAACTTTTCCCAATTGATTCCTTGCTTCATTTCCGTCAAAACCCAACTGATTTCAAGTCCAAAAACTTCCTATTTTGTTCTAAATCCTTCTGCCCTAAACTCGCGTCAGTTACTCTGTTTCTCTGTGATTCTTGATTTTCTGTGTTTCAAGATGGTTAGAACCAAAAATCTCAACTTCACTGATTCCTCTGATTCACAACAAAACCCTGATCCCCTTCCTCCTCCTCCAACGAAGAGAAGTAAGTTGATTCCAAGATCAAAAGCCAAAATCTCTCTTAAACCTCAATCACCACCGAAAGCAAAAGGGATTGTAATCAATGAGCCTATTGTCACTAGGGCTCAATCCAAGAAGAGTACCTCAACCGGAAGAGGGAAGAGTACCAAAGCTCCCTCACCTCCTCACTCTGATTCCTCTACACCCTCTTTCACTCCTAAGCCACTCAAGAAGCCAAAATATGACAAAAATGTGGCTAAGGCAATGGCTGGGATCATTGACCAAATGGAGAAGGGTCAATCTTCCAAGAAGTCCAAGATTCCAGAAGTAGAAATCACTTCCCCTCTAAAGGGATTTAATGTGGGCAAACTGGAGGAGTCTCCCAAATACTTAACTCAATTCTCCAGAAGAAAAGTGTGCAAGACACACTATGTGGATCTCAAGCTACTTCAAGAGGTAGTGAAGCATGATCTTAGTCCTTATCTAGATCCTTTTATGCCTTGGTTGTCAATTAGATTACCTTTTTGCACAAAGATAGTCACTCATTTCTATTGCAACCTAGAGATAATAGATGAACCTAACCGAACTTCAGTAGAAGAAGAGATGACCACAACTGTGAGAGGTCAAGAAATTTTGATTTCACCTTCCAAAATCAACTTGTGGTTAGGAATAGAGAACCCCCCTGATGATATATATTCTGAACTTGAGCCAAATCAGATTTTCACTATCCTAAAGCCCGGTGAGTTAGTTGGCCCCCTAAACTTTAAACCAAGTGATATGTGTGATCACCATAGGGTCCTTTGGTACATATACTCTAGGTCCCTAGTAAACAAAGCCAACAACTACACCCACTTCTCGAATAGGGACTTTAGGTGGTTTGCTTCACTGCTTCTGAAAGAGCAAAAAGATCTGGGTGAATACATCTTCTCGGAGATGAAGAGGTACAAAGTGGAAGGGAAGGCTACTACTCCAATGCCATATCCCCAAATTGTGTCTCTTATCTTAAAAGAGAACAAAATATGGTACTTGGATAGTAAGGAGTCAATTGAGAGGATGGTCCCAGTAGGGAGGAACCAGATTGGTAAATTAAACATCGACATCCCTCTTAAAGGCCCACTGGAGTCTGGGTCCAAGAAGAAGCGAAAGACTACTGAGGCAGAGACCAGTAGAATGGATGACACTCAGTCATCGGCTCCAGCTGCTACCACTTCTTCACCATCCTTCCTAAATGCCACTCTCCAGCACTTTATGGAGAATATGCTCAGAGGGTTCCATGTGGATATCTCCAATACAAACGCCGAGTTGATCACCAACACTAATTTCAAGATGGGAGAGTTGGTTGAAAGAATCGACAAGAGGCATGAGGAATTGGTTGAGAGAATGGACAGAAGACATGAGGAGTTGCTAGCAGAGCAACGTGCCCAGGGAGAGACACTGAGATTGATATTGGCACGGTTGGACTCTTTGGGTCCCGGACCTTCAGCCGGTCCCTCTTTTTCTGCACCACCACCTCCTCCTGTAGATCTTCCTTCTGACACTCCTATCCCTGAGGATGAACCATCTACCCCTCTGGGTTCTGATCCACTTGAGCCCCAAGGCAAAGAAATTCTATTCACAGTGGATGATCCTGAAACCTATGAGACCACTCACATTACTATTGATGATTCACCTCCCAAACCTCAACCAGAAGCTGATCCTAAACCAACTCCATCACCTGCTCCCACAGAGGAAATCTCTTCTTCCACATCCTCCTCTGAACACCTTACTCCCATGGCTGAGACCACCCCAGAGAACCAGACCACTCCAGAAGCTGAAACTACTATGGTTGTCTTCCAACCATCTCCTCTCCAGCCTAGAGATGACATTGTTATCCCACCTCTCAATCTTCCTGAACCTGTGTCATCTAGTTCTTTTGATAGTTCGGATGGTGGTGGGTTGGTCTTCCCAGTAAAACCCATTTCCGTGGTCAAACCTCCTAGCCCTCCACCTCATTGATGACGCCAAAAAGGGGGAGAAGAGCTTGAAGTGATTTTGTGAACGTGTCCTAGTTCATTTTGGGATATTTGGGTGTACATGGGACTTTAGGGAGCATTTTGTTTTCATTTTGTTTTCATCTTGTAATTTGAAAGCTTTTAAGATTAATGCAAGTGTGTTATGATTTTAAGTTCATTTTTAGCTTTGAATTATAATACATGTTTTGGACTAATGAAGTTATTATGTATGCAAGGTATATGATATGAATTCAAACTTAATATGACATATTTATAATTGAAAATTCAATTTGAAAAACCATGTTCAAAATCACCAAGTTTTGTCATCATCAAAAAGGGGGAGAATGTTAGATCCCATGTTTTGATGATAACAAAAGAATGGTTTGAAAAGGAAATGTTTAATAATCAAGCTTGAACTAGAAATGACAGGAATAAGCTTTACTTGAGGTAAGTATGGAAGTAATGAAGAGAGGCCAAAAGATAAAGCTAAGAATCTTGATCAGAAGCAAGTTTCTTAAGGCATTACTCGAGGCGGTACTCGAGTAATGAGACAAAACTTTGAAGTAATCGAAGACAACTTCCAGTAACCAGGCAACGTTACTCGAGGAGCTACTCGAGTAACAGTGTAAAAGTTTTTAGGATGCCATTGATACTCGAGGAGCTACTCGAGTAACCCTGTTTCTAAATATGTGCAGCTCTCGGCATTTAGTACTACTGCAACATTACTCGAGGCGGTACTCGAGTAATCATGTGGAAAACTTCCAGTTGCCTTCAGGTTACCAACGATACTCGAGGCGCTACTCGAGTAACTCTGTTTCTGAAAAGATGAAGCTCTCGGCACTTTGTACCACTGCAACATTACTCGAGTAGCTACTCGAGTAACGCATAAAGGTAAGTGAAAAACTTCAAGGTGGTACCCGATTAACTTGATATCTCTTTATTTCATGTTCCTCGAGTTCTTACTCTAGTATGCATATATATTTAAGTGGATTCCTCGAGTAAGTACCCGAGTATGCAAAATGTTTTCAAGATAAACTTCAAGTCAGTACCCGGGTAAGTCATTGACAAAAAGCACAGTTACTCGAGGTGGTACCCGAGTAACCTATGGAACAATGAGTGCATTACTCGAGTACGTACTCGAGTAATGAGGTAAGTGCTCTCGGCATTGAAATCCTGCAACATTACCCGAGTAGAGCATCGAGTAACCAAAAGTTTATTTCACGTTTTACTCGAGTTGGTACCCGAGTAACTCATAAAGTTGTGAGTGCATTACTCGAGTAGGTACCCGAGTAAACATGTATTTCCAAAGGTTTGAAAATTGGTTATTCCAGGCACTACCCGAGTAATCTTATGTTTATTCATTAACCTGCTATTGATCAAAGATTTTTCGAGGTTACTCGAGTAAGTACTCGAGTAACATTCAAGCAATACTCGAGGAGGTACTCGAGTAAGCTTACCCAGAAATTCTGAAATCATTCAAACGTTCATAGATTTGTTTCCTATATGATTAACCTTTCATTGTATTAGTATTGTTAGTCTATTTACAGATAAACAATGAAGAAAACACTTCAAGAGATTGAAGTCAAAAGAAACGTTCAAATGCCAACCACCGCCAACGGATATTTTTCAAAAACTTGAAAAGTCAATAGTGGCTGCGCACTCTCCAACGGACGAAAGAAAATGTTCCAACGGTCATCACCAACATATCTATATATATGGGAACATCCAAACAGAGGAAAAACAACAAGCACACACACAAACGTATTATCAAGTTTATTGCTCTGTTTTCACATTGGAATTGTATTTCTATGCTTCAGTGATCCTTATTCACTCTGTAAGAGAGATATTTCATTCAAACTCAATATTTGTTATTGAGATAACTTAAGGTTGTGGAACCTTGAGTTGGGATTGAATTGCAACTTGTAAGGGGGAGCGAGTGTCCAGGTATAGGAACTTGCTTGTACTGAGGTGCCAAGAACCCACTGAATCTTGGAAGTTATAGTGAAACTCTCAGAGAGGATCTGAGGACTGGACGTAGGTCAAAGTGGTTGTGACCGAACCAGTATAACTCCCGGTGCACACTTCGGTGATATTTCTCCTTACTCATTACTGTTTTTAATTCCTCTGCTAAAGTTTTATATTTCCGACGAAATTTAGTATCACCCAATTCACCCCCCCTCTTGGGTGAAACGCTTGTTCTAACATTATACAATTAAGCGTATGATATTTGAGCAAAGAGTACGATAAATCCACAAAGATCAAAATCTAATTCTTTACCCAATCAAGTCATTATAAAGCATAATGAACAAGTGATACCAGGAATGATGATGATCAATGACAATTAGTAAATACACTTTATATAGAAAATATGTCATTGATAAGATTTTCGTGCAATCCATGTAAGTTGGATCAAAGAGAGTAGAGAATCTATCCATAATGACCAACTTTTATGAAGTGATAAATCATGAATAAAACTAAATTTTCAAGAATGATAATGCGATATGCAAATTGTTTCAAAATCTCATATGTTCTTTCGAATCATAAATATGCATTATGACATTAAGATTTTGAATCCATGAAAACTCATTTATGAAGCTTGTTAAATACCAATGCTTATGCCAAAAACAATGGAAGTCAAAAGTTATAAAATATATATCAGAAAGCTTCACTAAGGAGTTCAACAAAGATAACATGTTAGTTATAAGAATTAACATGTTGAAGAATTTTCCCAAGAACAAAAGTCATATGAAAAAAAATGAATTAGCCAAAGTGGCTTATCTTGACATATATAAGCATGATGACTTTAGTATTGATCAAGAGATAACCTTGCCTCTTAGAGTTGCGTCTTAAAATGGATAAATATTCAAGGCAACAAGACTTAAAGTGCAAGATTATAGTTACTCAAAAAATGGATGAAGACAAATGGTAATGCATTTGAGCAACAATATGAGTGTAAGAATTTATGGATGATGAAGCACATACTCATTGATCAAAATGACTAGAGTTCTTAGAATATTATCCCAGTAAGTTATTCCACAATAATGGTTAATGCATTAAGATTCAATGCACTAATGAACATTTATAATGCTTGGAATAACATGGTCAACTAATGATTTATGTATTAGGCATAAGGCTTTCACATATAAAATTCTTTCCTAGGGAATATACTTGACACTCATATAGATAGTTAACTTGTTTAGACGTAAGGTCTAGCATGTTAAGGAATGAAGAGAGTTCAAGTATTGGATAGCACATTTAAGATCAATGTGTCAATGATGGGAAAATACTTTGATAAATGAATTTGAAGCATTCTGACTTTCATTATAAAAATATTAACTTCCAATTTTGAAACCGATTTGAATGCAAACAAGATATGAATAATTTTCAAATAATGTGTATGCATTTTTATAACAAGATGAATTTGAAATCCAAGTAAATTTATGAAATGTGCATTTCAAATTTCCAATGCACAGAAAAATTATGCATAATTCAATTTCAATACATTTAGCAATATGAAAATATTTTGAAAAACCATAAATCATTGATTGCTAATGGTACATAGTAATGAGCAAGAATTAACCACTCAAAATGAGTTGGAAGGAATGAGTACGATGGTTGAGTTTTGAAATAACTGATACAGCGTACCTGGCTTGAGTGTAACTTGTAGACACCCAAGTTAATTTCCATCTTCTTGTATCTTTGTACTCAAGTCTTCCAAGATCACTTGAATAAACCATATTTTGAAGCCATTGCATCTTTTTATGATGTTGATACTTTGAATATCTTGCTTTGGGTGCTGGCAACCTTTTCTCAAAATATATAGACTCCAGGAGTCTTTTATTTGATGCTTGAGAGATCCTCATTTTCTTGTTCTCCTCAAGATAGTTGAGTGGTATTTTATGGTAGTTCATTCTTGTGGTGGAACGTACTCCTTTTCTCCATTGCCTTTCTTTGTGGTTAAAATTTGCAGTTCTAGCAATGGGTGATTCGAGAGTTCTCCTAATTGGTGTGAATCTCCATTTAGGTGCATGAGAAACTCTGGGCTTCTTTTTCATCTTCTCTTTACCCTTATGTCCATTTCTTTTTGGATCATCCTGCATACATAAAGTACTAGATGGACATTTTGGTACCCACATATACTTGGGTCCTTGATTGTTAGTATTAAACCTTACATGTTTCTTCGGTACCCAAATATACTTATTTCTCATATGGGAATTTCTTCTAATATAGCATGTGTGAGAAATATGACCGGATTTGCCACAATAATTGCAAATTGTATCAAGATATACATTATGGGATATCATGCAAGTATTATGTCGATCATGAGAGTAGAAATTCGAATGGATTTGATTTGAATATTCTTTCTTCCCAACAAACTTTCCAGCATATTTGAAAACATTTTTGCTTTTCTCAATAGAATCAACAATTGGTTGAGAAACAAACTTTTGTAAACTCTGAAAATCATTTTTATGAAAATCACACAAAGAATTGGAACTTTTTACCTTAAGTTCATCTTGAGCTCCGGAGAGTGATTTTTCACGTTCATCCATACTGAGCTCTTTTCGGGAATCCTCTTCTTCTTGTTTATCCATGTTGACTGTATGGAAGTGTTCTATGATTTTTCCATCTTCACCATCAACTTCCATTTGTTCATGCATAGTAGATGCATAGCGTGTAGTTTCACATGAACTGTCAACACTTTCAACTTCAACACAATTGTTAGAAGCATACATAGAATCAAGAGTGTCCCAAATATGTTTAGTATTAGAACAAAATCTAATTTTCTCAAAATCATTTTCGGTTAAAGAACTATACAGAATTTTCATTGCTCTAATGTTCAACGAAAACATTTTCTTTTCACTTTCTGTCCAATCCTTTCTTGGTTTGAAATCAAAAGCATTTATAAAAACATTCCACATATCAAAATCATAAGCTTTTATAAAACTAGTCATTCTAGCTTTCCAAAACCAAAAATCAATATCTTTCAAAAACGGTGGGATTGTATAATCAAAACCTTCTGAAAGTATAAAACACCCAAAATTAGCCATTGTAACTCTTGAGACGGTTAAGTCCTTTAAACAAGAGCCCGGGCTCTGATACCAAATGTTAGAATCGGCTATTACCCAAGAGGGGGGTGAATTGGGTGTATAATAAAAACTTAAGAACTTTAGAAATCTTTTCGTATCTTAACGAAAACAGTAAGTATGAAGGTTTATAAATCAACAGTTAGATTAAATAATATATGCTGGAAATATAAGAGTTTAGGGAAGAGAATATGCAAACTGTGATTTATCCTGGTTCGGTCCAATCTGTGATGGCCTACGTCCAGTCCCCAGGCTCCTCCTGAGATTTTTAAATCCACTATCTTCTTGTTTAATCCGGGCACAAGAAAAGCCTTTACAATTCCACAAGTTTAGCCGGGTACTTGTGAAACCTTTTACAAACCTCTCACTGAAATACTCCCCCTTACGGCAAGTCTTACGAGCAGAGCAATCCCGAAGATCTTCCTCTCCTGCTTACTCATGCAAGTCTTACGAGCAGCAACGTTCTCTCCTGCTTACACCCCTGTAAGTCTTATGAGCAGCAACGTTCTCTACTGCTTGCACCTTGTAAGTCTTACGAGCAGAATGTCTTACGGCAATTCTCTCTACTGCTTCCCCGTAAGAAAATCAACCCTCTCAAGGTCCCTCTACCTTGAGATCAACTCAGAAATATAGATGAAGGTGTTTACAGACTCTCTCACAGAGTAGATATAATACTCACTGAAGTACAATACAAATAATCACTCTCTCAATGATAAGTAATACAGAAACTGGAAAACAGAGAGTGTTTGGGTAGACGCAGAGAATTCATGTTATTCGCATGTTGGGTCGTTGCTCTGTTTTCTCTGTCTTTTTCTATCTTTCTCAGTTTTTCTGTCTACCTTCCAAGTTGAATGCTTTCTCTCATTTATAGTTGATGAAGATGATGACCGTTGTGAACATTCGTCCGTTGGAGTCCCACTGCTTCATTTGACCGTTTGAGCATATTTGAAAAATAAGCTTCTGTCCGTTGTGAAGCAAAGTGGAGCGTCTTGTGTTTCAGACAATTTTTCATGGTGTGTCAGTTGCTTGTCGGTGGTAGGTAGCCGCCATTCAGTGTGTAATGATGGAGTTCAACGTAATTGACTTTTATTTGAATCTGCAAGCTCACCGTTAAATTTCCTGTTTCACACTGCAAAATACTTAATCATTAATATGATGAAGTATTACTCATGGGTATGTTGGATCATTGGTCAAAAGATGATTTTCTGGCTTCTGTGACTCATCATGTTGAGTGAAGAATTTTCATACGTAACCTCCATTCTTGAAGATTCAACCCAAATATGTAAACTCCTGTTTTACACTTGAAATATATGTTAGATAATGTTTAGAAACAATAACAAGTGAAAACATAATGATTGTATAACGTTTAACCATGTTTGGATTGATTGCTATGAGGTTCTGTGATTCTTCGTTGCTTCTGTCAGAGCTTCACTTCGAGTGCAATATGCCTCACTCGAGTGCAGTTCATATTTCCACGTTCTGACTTCCTCTCGGGCAAGCACTCGCAACTCTTCTCTCGTATCTGCTCGAGTGAATTCTCAACATCACTCGAGCACAACACTTCCTGCTCGAGTGAGCCTTCAGTTTTCACGTGCATGCTTCTTCTCGGGTTGTCACTCGCACATCATTTTACAAGAGTGAGATTTTGTGCTCGCGAGTGATATGGTTCCTCACTCGAGCACACATTCCTCTGCTCGAGTGAGACGCATATTCTCAAGGAATATGCTCTCAAAATCAACACTCGCATCAGGATTTCAGAGGGATGAATTTATCACTCGCAGGTGATGTGGTCCTTCACTCGAGCACACACCTTCTGCTCGAGTGAGAAATCATCCAATGCTCGAGCATGAATCCTAGTGCTCGAGTGTTGCAACTTTCTTCACGTTTCATATGCTTCTGGACATCACTCGCACGACATTTTTCAGAGAGAAAGTTTTTGCACTCGCGGGTGATGTGGGGCCCCTTTAGAAAAATTTGATTCATTTGATTCAAATGATGTATCATAAGAATGCTCTTATCATATGCATTCCAATGCAACAAGAATCAGCTCCAAACTCCTTGTCTTCTGTAAGTTATGATCGAAGGAGTGTATATTTCGCTAGTCTGCACAAGCATCAACTTCCAGAAGGCATAGCTCCTAGAATATACGTTCAAATTATGAAAATTACCTATCCATGGAAAGCTCTTTGAGTCTTCTTTCATTTGGAACTGGTCTCGTCTCAATCCGATGTGTGGTTTGTAAGTTACGAGCAAAATACCGAACCTGTGTCGAAATATGACGGTGATTTCAGTTTCATTTTCGACGGTTCATAACTCCTTCATTTGATCTTCTTTCAATGTGATCCTGGTGCCAATTTTACGTGTTGGGAGTCGTCTTTCATATGCCACCGGTTTTGGGTCAATCCGACGTGTATTTTGAGAGATATGATCAAAAGACCAGACCTCGCTCAGGCTGAACGTAAAACAGAGTAGAACAGAGTATGCACCCGTGCTCGAGTGAAATGGTCTGTGCTCGAGCATGTTCTTCCTGTGCTCGAGCATAACACCTTGTGCTCGAGCATAACTCCTCTAGAAGTGCCAAAACTCATATATAAGTCATCTTAGCTTCATATTAACATATTCCAACCATTATTTGATCATAGAAACCTCCGGTAACATTATAGAAACCTCCAATATCACATCTAACAACTTGAATCTTGATATTCATGATAGATCTACCAAGTTCTTCATTCTTCAATATCTTTATTTTTTATCTTCCTCTTGATAATCATTCTTCATAATCCGAGTAGGCAGCTCCTTGACTATCTTCAATTTCTTTTCTTCTTCTTCCTCTTGTTCATTTTCATTAATTCAATCTTCTTCATTCTTTGCTTGACTAATCTACAAAATATGTAACATTAAATATAGTAGTTAGTCAAAGAAATACATTATATGAACTTTTTGCTCTTATCACTTAATATCTATATTTGACATCATCAAAACTAATCATATCTGTCATTTTATAAAGGGACTACAATATTCAATAGTATAGTTCTTTATGTATACATACATGTTTCAAATGAAAAGATTTATTTATGCATAAAGCTATTATTAATTCATTGTTCTTAATTGATCTGATTATATTAGAGCATGTGAATCATGTTATAAATCCAAAAACTAACCATGAATGGATCCAAGTGAAACTGGATACCAAAGAATGAAAAAGATTCACACGGTTTAATAGGAAAAAGGAGAGAATGATTCATGCCAAAAGTGTGATTACATGGAAAATAATCTGATTCTTGATGAAGCTAGACCTTAGAGCTTGAATTTTGGTGTCGAGTGTGCAAACGAGGAAAATCAACATTATTCCATCAAAATCAACCAAGTTATCGCTAGGACAAGAGGAATTATGGTTATATCTAATCCTTACTCTATACTATGCTTATTAGAAATTCAAATTTGAGTATTGAATACTTGTCCATTATTGTATTCCTTCAGCAATCAATCTTGTATGATCATCAATTATTTTCAAGTTGCTAAGTAAACCGAAAGTGAAATTGTCCATAACCTTTATATGAGTTTATGTTTTGAAATGCACAATTCTAAAATTTATTTTGATTTCAGTTCATCTTGTTTTATAAAAGTACATACACATGCTTTGAAAAATATTCATACTTTGATTGAATTCTAATGATTTTTCAAAAAAATGGAAGTTAAATATTTATGTACTAAAAGTTAGAAATGATTCAAATCTATCCCCTAGGGTTTTCCCTATCATTCACAAATTTATCCTTGGAATTCAAAGTGTTGTCTAGTACTTGAACTCCTCATCCTTTATTCTCTAACAAATTAAACCTTACATCTAACAAGTTAACTATCTACTTAAGTTTCAAGTCTATTTCCTAGAAAAGGATTCAATAAATGAAAGCCTTTGGCTTAATGTAATATCCCAAACTTTGGGCCTAGAGACTTGAGGATAAGCCTGTATCAGGCAGACAACTAAGCCTAATGTGGGAAGAGTCCCAAGAATGTCCAAGAGACATGATGACTTTTAGGGACTAATTTGAGAAAAACAAAGTATGGAATTTGGTTCCAAATAGCTAAAGGAAAGTAACTAATTCCTTTATCTAAAGCAAAAATGATATAAAGGCTAATTCGGTCAAAAAAGAAGAAAAAGAAGGAAGAAGAATTTTGGTCGAAAGTCAAAGTTTCAACTTGAAAAAAAATGGACCAATAGCAAGACCAAAAGACCAAGTTAGGTCAACATTTTCCTCTATTTAGTAGCCCATATTTTCATCTAAATCAAGGAGGAAAGAAGAAAAAGAAAGTCAACATATAAGTTACATTTACCACATATGGTAAATTAAAGTGGCTTGTACAAGAAGTGTGATTTTTTGCCATATCTTTTTCTTTTCTTTTGGCCAATTTTCAGCCAAGTATTAAGTGATAAAGGAAGAAGAAAAATCTAAACATTTCCACTCTCTTCTCTCTCTCAAATTTTGGCCAAGCTAGCAAGAAAGAGAAAACAAGAAGACAAGAAGCAAAGTTAACCTTCTAGCCTGATTTTCTCCTACTTAACCACTTCTATGGCTCAAATACTTTTCATAAACATTATTCTCCTTGATGAGAGCTTCATTTTTATGGTTTTATAATTTCAGGGGAGGTGCTTTGAGTCTCCTGGCAAGAGCCAAAGGTGGAGAATCAAAAAAACAAGCTCAAGAAGGAGCTAGTAGTGAGTAAGAGCAACATTTTGATGTTTATGTTCTCTTGGTTGATTGAGTTTTGGTAGAATTGCTCTTACTGCCCTAATTCTAGTCTTTTAGGGTTTGTTAGGGTTCATGAAGATTTCAATACATATACGTAATTATATGTTGTTTTGGAAGCAAATGAACTAAGTTTGGTGAATAAATTGTGAATTAGCGAATTGTTGCTTTGTGACCTAACATGAAGAAGGAGCATGATTTTGCTACTTTTGAGGTCTCCAATCGATTCCTTGGGCAAAATTGTGTAGGCATTAGTGGTTGGCACAATTTTAGAAAGGATAAATTTGAATTCCAAAAACTAGGAATGTTGTTGCCAATTAGGGTTAGGAAAATCACTCCCAGGTCCCAAAGGACAAACATAATTATAGTGAAGTCAAAAAAAAGAAATAACAATTTATTAAGCATGTTTTCACAACATGTTGAGTTTGTTTTTCCACTTTGGGACTTCACTGTAATTATGTTTGTTCCTTGGGAACCGAGAGTGATTTTCCCATTAGGGTTTCCTACATGGCAGCTTGAATGTATTGTAGTTTTAGGTAATACAATATTGTCCAATGGCCATGAAACTTTCCGAAATAAAAGTAGACTTATCAAGCTTATATTTGATAGGTCATTTGTGCCATTTGGATAGTACACTAAGAGTTATGAAGTTTTAAAGTTAGGTATTGAATCTGGACAAAATTCTGGACCAGTGTGGCTTTGGTCATGATTTTGGAATTATGTGGTTAAAATTAGCTCTGAGTAATATTTTATTGTTAAAATAGTCTCAAAGAGCTTTAAGTAGGAATTTAAGCCACCCTAATTGGAGTTCTATAGAATTAATTATGAGTTTTCAAAGTTTAGTCAAAATGCTGGTAGCTTTTAGCTACAATACAAATTTGAGAAAGAAAAGGGCCAAATATAACTAGTATAAACTACAAGGGTAATATAACCCCCTCACTTGTTTTGACTTGCAGCGGAATACTATTGCATGGTTGGTGGGTAACACAGGAATAACATAAATATACTAATATTATTGATACAATATGCTTGATTATAATACAAAATTTCCCAACAGGATTATACATAAGATTACAGACCTTTAAAATAATAAAAAAGTCTACATATAACCAACTCCTCTTCTTGATCTAAACTAGGAGCGTATATAGCCAGAACTTACATCTTTGACCCTAAAGCCACTTTGTTCTACATCCACATGTCTAAATTGTTGGAGGCGAGTGTGAGATTTGAAAGAATCTCAGTAGGAAACAATACCAATATGCATGCAGAATAAGTGCTTAATGCATGACATGCTTGCATTACATAAACTCATGCTAACACATGATATATCTGCTGCTCAATATTTCAAACAACATACTTATGGCCAGAACATAAACAGAAACAGAGCTTCAACCATTCATATATGTTTCATATAATCAAGCAAAGCAATAACATGCATCAATACACCAATACAAATGTTATATACACACAGGAGAGGTAAGTTCCTTACCTTGTGTCCCTTTGCTAAACAGAGATAGTTCCTTGATCTTCGTGCAAATAGCTCGGGTACCAAATCTGATCCTAAAATTTCAAATGTACAATTTAGAAACTTCTATAGTATTTTTAGTGGTTATATGAGTCTATATTGAAAATTGCCAAAATACCACTAGGAACCCAACCTGGGCCCACTATACCCGGTCCGACTGTACTTTTCCTGAAATTTTGACCTAAACAATTCGTACATATTTTTGCCCAAGAAATCTATTTTCAGACTCAAAATTACCAAATTCGCCTACGAAAGATAAAAATGCCCATGGCAGCCCCTATTTTAGGGTTTCAGAGGCGTTTTCGTAAATATGCTTTTTCAGGCTTTTCTAAAAAAATGATTAACCGTAACCCTACCTAATTTTCCCTCCTGAACACAATGGAATTATTAAAACATCAAAAATCTAGCCCTAAACCCTCTAATTGGTCTTGGCCAAAATCTGAAATTCTCCGGCAAAAATTGGGGTTTTGGAAATCCGACTCCACAGACTTGCTCCTATCTACTCCTAATAACTTTATTAAGTATTTAATTGCATTATAACTACCATTTAGACCCAATTTTGGTAGATGATGCCTAGGTTTCAAAGTTTTCCCCAATTAACAATCACAACAATTTCACCAGAAATTCACCGATTCAATTAACCATAGTAGCCAGAATGACCAAAGATTGAAGTTTAGGAAGTCACCTTAGCTTCCTTCTGGTTTTTCCCTTGTTGCCCGAAACCCTAGCTCCCTTCAACTTCAAAATTTTGCTTCACAACACCTTAAACCACATAGAAGAGAAGCTTAAAGGAAGGATTATACACGTTAGGAGCTAATTCATCAAAGAAATCAAGCTTACCAGTGAATTTTCTTCTCCTTCTCTCTAAGTTGCTCTCAAGTTATCTCTCTCTCTTATTTTCTCCATGCTGCACTATTTTGAAGGGAAAGCGACGATGGAATGCGTTTAATAATATTTGGCCTTTATTTCATGATTTATTTAATTAGCCAAAATTACAAAAATTTGACTTTTTGGTGCACATGGACTTATCTTTATGTAATTTTATGACATAAGGCCCATTAGCATGTGACTAATATTCCCTCCTCTTTGTCAGCTCTCAAACACATCCAATCCCATAGGAGAAGGAGAAATAAGCTGATATGAATTTATCCCATAATTTTCCTTCATTTTCAGATTAATTGGAAATTCTAGTAGATTTCTGCCCTAAATTTGAAAAATCATAACTAAATTTGTAGACATCGAATTGGAGTGATTCTAAAGGCTATAGAACCTTTATTGAGTTGAGTTCCAAGGACAAATATAGCCTTTAGCCAACTACAAGCACAAAATTCCCAAAATTTAAGTTTTTGAACGTTGTTTCAGAAAATAGATAATTTTTCTAGGCTAACTTCAAAAATTCATAACTTTTTACATACATCTCCAAAAATTATTCATGACCTATCAAATTAAAGCTTAAGATGTCTACTTTCATCTTGTAAAATCTCATAATTTTTTTCTCATCATGTGTTCATACAAAATCACTTGACAAACTCATTACCTCACAAGAAATTTCACTAGAAGCATTGTTCACCTTTTAAATTTCCAATATTTAATTCCTATAACCAAAATTAATATCAATATTGGGCCAAATATTATTTTCTTGTATTCCTCTACTTTGGGCCTCAATATTAGGATTTTTAGAAAACCAAAACTTAATTCCATCATTTGTCCTAGCCTAATCTTCATGAAAATGGAAATTTATATAAATTCCTAAGATTCCAAGTTCATTAATATTCACCATTTTATTCCCTTGAATATATGGAATTTTGGTGATCAAAATTTGGGATGTTATAGGTAAGAGTAAGCCTATGAGGTTAAGGCAGCCCCATTGGGCATTCATTTGTCATGGCATTAATAACGTGATATTTATTTAAGGCCATGAGAAGTCAAGAAAGCAGAAGAATAGAAGATTTCCCAAGAAGCTTCAATGGTTGGAAGAAAAGGGGACAAGAAGAGGACACAAGTCCATAAGGTAGTTAAACTCTCCTGACTTACATGTATTTAATATGTGTATGCTTATGTGATGATATATCTTATTGGTTTGATGAATTGTATGGAATATATGTGAATGTTTGAAGCTCTGTTTGTACTTATGCTATGGCTATGAGTGTATTGTAAAGCAATGAACATGCAGATGCCATTATGTTGGTATGAGTTTATATAAGCAAGCATGTCATACACTAAGCATTATCTTGCATACATAAGTTAGCATTGTTTGCTACTAAGATTCTCCGAATCTTACCCTCCCCCAACAAACTATTTAGATAGGACGACACAGGAGGCATGCTAAGAACAAAGAAGAGGATTGCACGAGAAAAATGCACAGGTGGAACGAAGATAGGGATGTGTCTACTGCATTCATATGTACGAATTATGTACTAGAGTAGACTTTTTGATAGCCCTGTATGGTTACACTATCTATATATATATATGTAAGTGAATGGACTAAGAATGAGCAGAGCAATAAGTAAAGGTAACTCTGATAAAAAAAGAATGAAAAGAATTTAATAAACTCGTGAATTAAATTAAGTAATGTAGTGATTAATGAATGGTGACCCCATGAACTTAGGATTAAGTCCAAGTTTGGGGGCCTACGTAACATTTTTCCCCAAGTCGGTAATGCTTCCATATTGTTGTATAAAGGGGTCTTGGGATGAGTGTTACACTTAATGCATAAATCCTTAGCTGAGCAAGTTATTCCAAGTATTACAAACGTTTATTAATGCATTAACATTATAGTGGAATAATTTATTAGGATAATATTTTGAAACTCTAGTCATTTAGACTAATGAGTATGTGCTTCATAATTCATAAATCCATAAACTGTTTTCTTACGCAAATGCATTAATAATTGATAACATCTATTTCTGAGTAACTAGAAAAAGTCAAGATTATCTCTTGGTCACTAGTGAAGTCGCTGTGCTCATATACTTCTATCAGGCCTAGCCTTTTTGGCTAACTCATCATTGGACTTTTGCTCTTGGGAAACCTCTCCAAAATGTTAATCTCAATGTTTAAAATGTTTTTTCAATTATTCTCTAAAAGTAAAGCTTTATGATATAACCTTTAACTGTTCACTTCCACTATTCTTAGTATGTGCTTTAATTGTAGACATGTTTCAAAAATAAGTTTTCATACATTCCAAATCTCAATTTCATAATGCATTATCATGTTTTGAAAGAATATTTGATATTTGAAATAATTTATATATTTCATTATCAATTTCGACAAAATGATCTCATTCATGCATTACATGAGATTCATACCAATGACATTTTTTCCTACATAAAGGGTATTTAGAAATGGACATTGCGAAACAACATTCTTGGTATCATGTATTTGTTACCCTTTATGCTCAATGTCTTGAATTGATTGGGTAACATTATATGTTTTGTCTTTGTTTGTTTAATACACTCTTTGCTCAATAATCATGTTGTTCAATTATATAAGAACAAAAGAGTTATTATACATAATATTATGTGGACCCAAGAGAAGTCAGGTACCAAAGAGCATGTATTTATGTTTTGCAGGAGTTGATTAAATCCCTTTGTTCTCAAATCTAAAAACAGAGGAAGAATCACTAGTAAAAAGCATTCGAGTGACCAAAAAGTTATTATGAGAAGAAATAGATAACATCACTCGAGTGACCCTTAGCAGTTGTAATATCCCAAATTTTGGGACTAGAAGCTTGAGATTAAGCCTAACTCGAGTAGACTGCTAAGCCCCAGTTAATAAGAGTCCCAAGGATGTCTAAGAGATAGAATGACTTTTAGGAACTAATTCAAGAAAATAAAGTATGGAATTTGGTTCCAAATAGTTAAAGGAAAATACCTAATTCCTTTATCTAAAGGCAAAAATGATATAAAGCCTAACTTGGATCCAAAGAGAAGAAGAATAGTATCTTGGAAGAAAGAAAGAAGAGGAAAAAAAATAAATAAAAGAATTAATTGCAACTTGGTTAATGTTGCTATGATCAAGGGCAAAAGAGACATTTACCATTTGATTTTAAGGTTAAAATTGGAACTCAAGATTAAAGGCTAGGATTTGCTCTTGAAAAAGTAGGAGTAGTTATGAGAAGAGAAATTAGAAGACAAGAAAATTCACTAAGAAAACCATTGGATAAAGAACAAGGGAGACAAAATGAATTAGCCAAGTAACCATTGGTTAATTAGCTTCCTTATGTGCAAGAAGCTATAAACCACTAGACACAAGATTTCCCTTTTCTAAACTTCAAAAGGTCTCAATTGAACTAAACTTCAATTAGTTCGCATAAAAAGACCAATCTTCAAGATAACCAAGTAAACCCAATTAACTATTGATTTATGACCTTGGTGCTTTCCTTGCAAGACCGTTGGACATTTAAATTCTTCATTTTCACTCTACTCTCTCTCTCTCTCTCATTTTTGGTTAGGTGAGAAGAAAAGCAAGAAGAGATTTTTGTCAAGCCACTTGTCACTAATAGAGTTAATCAAAGGCACATGTCACCTTGGTAGCAAATCAAACTAAAGTGAGATGTGATCTTGGCCTTCCATTTTCTTTGGGATTTTGTTCAACCCATAATGAAGGAAAATAAGTAACTCAAAAACACATAATCACCTCCCTTATTTAGTATTTTTGGACGACCGAGAGGAGGAAGAAGAGGGAGAAACCAAATCTTGAAAGTTTAAGAGCAAGGTAAGTACTTCTCTCTTGATTTTCACCCTCTTACTAACCTTTCTAACCAATAATGTCTTCATAAACATTTTTCCCCTTCGTCTAACTTCATTTCTATAGTTTTAGTTTTTCAAGAAGTGTTTTGAAGCATTTATCAAGACCCAAAGTGGTTGAATCAAAGAATAAAACCTAGAAGAAGCAATAGGTAAGGGCTTCCTTTTGAACCGTATATTGTGTGGTTTGGTGGAGCTTTATGGAATGGGTATTTTTGCCCTAATTTTTAGTTATATGGTTATTCTTATAGTTCATGGTGGTTTGGTCTTGTAAATGGTGTTAAATAAGGTTTATAAATGAGAATCACAACTTTTGAACTTAAGAGTAGTGATGCCAGATTTCGTTTTCTGGAAGGCAGGAATGTTGTGGCGTGTTTTTGAGAGGTCAAACCTAATCCAAATGCTATGAAATTTTCCAGAATGAAAGTATACATCTTGAGCTTTATTTTGATAGATAGAATGTTTTTGGAACCAATTTTAGAACTATTAAGGTTTGATGAATTTTTGGAAATTTTGTGGCTTTATTTTCCAGTTAATGATATTTTTCTTTAAAATTGAACTTAAAGAGCTCTACAATGTACTTAGAATCAGTCAATTTGAAGTTTTATAGAATTAATTATGATTTTTGAAAATTAGGCATTGAACCTAGAAGTTATTTTGTGCAAAGTAATGGTGACATGTTTTGTCTAGCCAAATGAATTCCAATATCCATGAAATTTAAAAAAAAAAAATTATACCCAATAAGCTTTAATTTTATGGGTAATTTGTACTAATTGGATAAGTACACAAAAAGTTATGATTATTGGAAGTTGGCCATTTATTCTGGGAAGAATTTTGTGACAAAAGTGAATAATTAGGAATTTTGGAAATGTGTGCATGTAACTAGCAGTGCTAACTATTTTTTCCTTAAAGTGGACTTAATAAGGATCACATTGAACTTTGAACCAACCCAATTGGAGTTTTATAGAATTAGTTATGATTTTTCAAAGTATAGTGAAAAGTCTGCTAGCTTTATGTCCTATGCAAATTTAAGACTTATTGTCATAAATGTAATAATTAGGAACTCCAAGGGTTACGATTAGGCCATTAAAGGTTTTGAAGGACCATATAGCCCATTGAACACTTATTTGTCATGGCTCTAATAATATGGCCAGTTATTTAGAGCCATGAGATGATAAAGAAGAGACAATGGAAGCAACTTCAGTGGTTGGAAAAAAAGGTATAAAAGGAGACTTAAAGACGAAAGGTAGTGAACTTACTCTGCTTGCATGTTTGATATGTATGCTTGTGTGTTGATATGCATGATTTCTTTACTTGTTTATGTGTGACATATTTGAAATGATTGAAGCTCTGTTTTTATTGATGTTATGGCCATATGTAAGAAATGTGAAGCATTGAGCATGCAGGTATGTCATTATGTTAACATGAGCCTACGTAAGGAAAGTATATCATGCACTAGCATTTATCTTACATACATTGTTTGGTATTTTTTGCTATTGAGATTCCCCTGAATTTCACCCCCTCAACCAACCATATAGGCATATGAGCACAGAAGAGGAGTATAGGACGATGTGCCAAGTGAAGAAGTTGCAAAGAAGAATTGAAGACTATTATGTGCTAATCATTATCTATAAAATAACATTAGAAGTGATTAACTGTATAATCTTCATGATGGATAAATTGTTTCGTAAGCGCAAAATTGAACTAGGAATAGGTAATTGCATAGTATGAGCCATTAGTTACGTAATCTGAGGAATTGATAAGCCGAGAAAAATCTTGATAATAATGAATGGCAGAATTGAAAAGTTAAAGTGAATAGTAAACCCGTGAATAAATTTAATTAATATAGTAAAAATGGTTTTACTGAATGAACAATGCCACAAGAAAAATTGTGAAGGTTTTTGACTGGGAGCTTTATTTAGTGATTCTCCTAAGCCATAATAATAAAGATATCGCTTCTAATGCATAATAAAGGGTCACAAGGAATGGGTGTTACAGCAGCACTCGAATTATCCACTTCACTTTCGAGTAACTTGACAGTGATCAGCCAAAAAAAGTGAAGAATCAAGTGTTGCATTACTCGAGTGACCACATCACCATCGAGTGCCTTGATAGTAATGCCACTTGAAGAGAAGCATGAAAGACTGCATCACTTGAGCGACATCAGAAGCACTCAAGTGATGATCACCACTAGACAATGACTAAAGAGTTATCAAGCAAGAATGATGAAAAATATCACTCAAGTGATCAAATAAGCACTCGAGAGATGTAGTCACTAGGTAGTGACTAGATGGTGATGCAGAAAATGAACTTATGAGGGGTATGCCTCGAGTGATTACGAGATTACTCGAATGAGGTATTGTATTCTGAATCATTTAAAATAATATACATATATCATAATCATGCTAAGCTAACTTGATTTCATTTATTCTTTATTATGTCATAAAGTTTAGCTTGAGCAAACTCATTTATCAAATGTTATTTAGGCTTTTAATATCTTTAATACTCTTATTGTACCACCCTTATCTTATTTTCATGTTTTTCAGAGTATTAGCGAGCAGTACGGTGGACTTACAAAAATAGCATAAAAAAATACTGATAAAAAGTGCTCAATTATAGAAATTCCCTATAGGGATTGTACATAATGATTACAAATAATGTAAGCGTACCGGCTACTAGGGTGTCTAAATCCATTCCAGGGAGACGCACACACCTTTCCATCTACATTCCACTATAGCATTTCTCTGCATGCAGTCCTCTTTTCTATTATCAACACGCCTCCTGTAATCACCTATCTAAATGGTTGGTTGGGGGAAGGTGAGATTTGAGAGAATCTCAGTAGCAAATATTACCAATATGCATGTAAGATAAGTACTTAATGCATGACATGCTTGTATCACATAAACTTATACTAACACAATGACATATTTGCGTGCTCAATGTTTCAAACAGCATACTCATGGCCATAGCATAAATAGAAATAGAGCTTCAATCATTCATATATGTTTCACATAATCAAGCAAAACAATCACATGCATCAGTACACAAGCATAAATATCAAATACATGCAGGAGAGGTAAGCTCACTACCTAGATCACCCTTCCCTTGCCCGTCTATCGGTCCAGTACTCTGCGTTCGGCTCGGGCTACTATCTGATCCTAAAATCCCAAATTTACAATCAATAAGTTATTACTCATTCTAAACTCATATTGTGGGGTATTTTGACTCAGAATCACTTATTGACCAAAATGCCCTCAGGGACCCAGTCTAAGCCCCTTTGTACCCAGTCAAATTGTACTTTGCAAAAAATTATGAGTCGGGCTAAACCTACACAATTTCATGTGTAGAATCCATTTTTTACCTTAGATTTGACACATTCATACTGTATTTCCAGTTTTACCCTTAGCAGCAACTATGTCAGGGTTATAAGAGTAAAATTGTTGTTCCACACTCTAAAGCATTTAAACTTCACACTTTACATGTACCCTACACAATTTTCCATTCTAAAAACAATGGAATCATCAAAAATACCAAAATCTAGTCTAAACATAGCCTAAAATAGGTCTAGACAAAATTTTATAAAAATTGGGGAAAATGGAGTTTTATGATTTCAATCCATAAAACACCTTCTTTACACCTCTAATCACTTGTTTAACCACTCAAACACCTTTACACATGATTAATCAAGATTTAGCCAACTCCTCCCTTTAGGGTTTGAGCCTCCCAAATCACAAATTCAACCAACAAAAGCCATAAATTCAACCACAACAACAACAAAAACCTTGAATCTAACAACATAACAAGGTTTTATAGCTTTACCTTTGATTTCCTTCTTTCTCTCTCTAAAATGCCATCTCTCTCTCTCTTTGCCCTTGATTTTACCTTGCTATATGTGTATTTCAAGATGGAATAAAGATCAGAGAGAGTTGTGCATGAATTTGGACGCATAAACAAGTGAAAATCACTTGAAACCTACCTTGTTTGGCTCTTGATCACCTTGTGCTTCTTCTTTGTTCATGCTTCTTGAAAGCTCTCTCTCTCTCTCTCTCTTTTTCTCTTTCCATTTGACATAAATGAGGGCTATTGGAAGAGATAAGAAGCCTTTAAAATGTCATCTCCACCTTATATTTAATAGATATTTTGCGTGTTCAAATTGACTAAAGCCATCATCTTTTCATACTTGGCCAAGAATGCTCCCAAAGGTCACATAATATGTTCAAATATTTATTTCCTCGTCCTTTTCTCCTTTTTGGACGTCAAAAGGGTCTTGTGAAGGAGTTAAGTGGCTTCTTTGAATTTAATTGCCAATTATAACACATGCCAACTTTTTTGACTTTCCAACCTCAATTACTTGGCTTAAAATGCTTCAACTCTTGCCATAATTATCTTAGATATGTATTTCCCTTTGCCTCTTACTTTTTGACCGTCTAACATCATGAGATATGAGAAAATATTGGCTTTGGATTTTATTTAGCCAAATGACTATTTTGCCCATACATTGTTGCCATCACCTTTTGAATTTCTCACATTGACTAAAAGCTAACAAAATTTTCATCAAATTTTGAAAATTCATATATAATTGTATAGATGTCTAATTAGTATGGTTCTAAAGGCTATGTGACCCTTATTAAGTCTATTTTTAAGGAAAAATATAGACTTTAGCCAACTGGAAGCTCACAATTCCTAGAATTATTGTTTTTGGACCTACTACTGAAAATTGCCAGTTTTACTGGTTAAATTCAAAAATACATAACTCTTTGTGTACAGCTCCAAATGACATGTGTAACCTATCAAATTAAAGCATGATGAGTCTACTTTCATTCTAAAAAATATCATAGGCATTAGACATAATTTTCCTATTTAAAAATGTCACAAAACATGACTCCCACACAGGAAAACTCACTAGTAGCAAATTCAAATGTTTACAATTTATGTTTTAAACATACTCATGTTGTGTAACCACCAATTACCTTGTTTTATCATTTCTTGTGCTCTTTAATTCACCATTTTATTTTCTAAAATGCCACAAAGATATACATAATATTAGGGAATATCATTATGCCCTCTTAGGACACTTGCTTAACTGGAGCTTAGCAGTCCATTGATTCAGGCTATTCTCAAGCCTCTAGTCCCAAAATTTGGGATATTACACTTATCATCATAAAGAGCATAAGTAACTTCTTTAAGCCAATTTCAAGTAGTTTATCTTATGTTGAAATTTTCATTTTATAAAACATACTAATGTTTTCAAAACAAGCTTGTATTGAGTATGAGTTGACAAATTTTGAAGGATGTTATTGATTGAGCAAATAAAGGAATTAAATCATCCCTTGGTCAAGATATTAATTAGAAGACACTTAGAGTCTGTTTGGTGTGAGGGATTTGGAGGGGAGGGGAGGGGAGGGAAAATTTTTATGAGTTGAATTTTAAAAGATTGAAAAAGTGGGGTAATAAAATTTTAATAAAGAGAATATATAAGATAAAAGAGTAAGAAAAATTAATTAAAAATTTTTAACCCCACTTCTCTAATTTTTTTAAATTCAACTCAAAAAAATTTTCCATCCGCTCACTTTCCCTCCCCTCCCCTCAGACCAAACAAGCCCTTAAAGTCTTCTCCATGAACTAAGAGATGAGCTACTCTAAGAAGAACTGGAAAGAATGTCTATCCAAGGTTTCTCTATTTCTATCAATGAAAAATAGAGACAAATTGATTAAGGTTCACTTGTAAGGTTCACTCGATTAAACTATAAGTGATGTTGAGGCCTCATGGAAAATGGTTGCATCACATGAGTGACCACTAGAGAGAAGGTCTAATGAAGAAGCACTCAAAAGATGGGATCGATTGCACAAGAAAAAAGACAAGGAGTAAGTCGACATTCTCATTTTCATCATCTTAAGCAAGACTCGAATCCCCTCCAAGTAATCTGACTCTCACACTCAATTCCTCTATAAAGCTTCCAACGATTTTTCAATTCAGGGGGAGCTATTAACTTTATTCCTCATAATATTTTCTAAAAAAAGGTCTTGCACTGATTAAAAGGGAGCTTAACATTCACATGTGCATATTATCTTAAAAGCCAATCTCTTTATTTGAAGAAAATTCGTTTAGTGCACTCATTTGCATTCACTATCAATTGATCAGTTTTGATGATGAGTTACACATATATTTTCTTTCCATGATCTTAACATTAATATATCTTATTGAAGGGATTCATTTGAAGCTTGATTGCACTAATCACTCTCTTTTGCAAGAAAGATTTGAATTTATGGCAGGAGAATTTGTTCTATACAAGGACATTCCTTAACACACTACAAGGAGGAACTATCAAATTTAAGGAAACATGCTTTGATGCTCAATCTTGAAAAATTTACTGGAGGCAACCTTTAAAGAAATAACACATATAAAGGAAGATGAAGACTCTAGCCCATGACAACTCTAAGAAGATCAAGGACAAGAACAAGTCTAGACACTCTAAGCTTAGGTTGTCTATTAATATTCCCTACTATCTTAAAGTAGTGAGCCATTTCTACTGTGACTTGGAACCAACTGAGATAAGCTCTATGAGGAAGAAGCAAAGGATGGAAGTTAAGACTTTAAGGATAGATGAGGCACAATCTTCAGCTAGAGCTAGATCCCTTAGTCCCTCATTCTTTGATTTATCTATCTAGAGATAATTGAGATAGGAGCTTCGACGATTTCACATAGAGGTTGCCACCAACAATACTGAGTTCCTTACTCATGTGAGTTATAAGATGAGGCAACTGTATCACATAGTAAATCAAAACTTCAAGGTTTTATTTGAGCAGTAAAATGCTTAGACCAAGATGATGATTAAAGTTAGTAGCATGCTAAGTAATGATGAGTAGAGATTGAATCCCATCAAAGATCGTTTGAGTATTCCTACTCCTAAGATGTCTTCAGAGACTATTGCTCCAAAGACTCAGCCTCATGAGATTCCACCTCTTCATCCACCTTCGGAGCCCCTGACTACTACATATTTCCATTTAATACAGACACCACTTAAGGATCTAGTACGTCAGTCTCCACTACACTCTCATGCTTTTAATCATCAGTTTTACCTTCTGATGATACTAAATAGTATTAGATCCCATATGTTTTGATGATAAAAGATTGGACTAATTGTAAAAGAGGATATGATAACAAATGAATTTGAACAAAGTAAATAAATGACAAACAAATCATTACTTGAAGTAATCACTGGAGTAATGAAGAAGATATGAGAGGAAGAGCAAAGGAAGAAGATCACTGGCAGTTTGTCTATGTTTACTCAAGTGACCACTCGAGTAAGGTACACGGTTACTCGAGTGAGCACTCGAGTAATATTGAAAGAAAATATTTTTGAAAGCACTACCAAAATTTGGAAGAGGTTACTCGAGTAACCACTTGAGTAATCTGTAAAGTTAAATGAGCCATTACTCGAGTAGCCACTCGAGTAACACATGAGAAAAGCCTTTACTCGAGTAACCAAGGAAAAATCTTCCAGTAGCTCTCAGCCAAGAAATGCAACAATTTACTCGAGTAACCATGAGCGAAAAAGGCATTACTTGAGGGAGCACTTGAATAATCTGTAGAGTTATTTGATCCATTACTAGAGGGATCACTCAAGTAACCATGTAGGCAAACTCTCAGCCAAGATTTGAATGACATTACTCAAGGGAGTAATTGAGTAATCTGTAAACTTATTTGAACTTTACTCGAGGGCTCACTCGAGTCACTTGTAAAGAAATGAAATGGCCACTCAAGTAATCACTCAAGTAATCAGCTTACTGAAGGGAGTACCCAAGTAACTTGTGAGGAAAAGATATGGTCACTCGAGTAACCACTAGAGTAATCAGGTATTTCTAAGGTTTGTGATGTATCTCATTCCATGTCCTACCTAAGTAATATCTTATGAAAAATGTTAAATTACTCACTGCCATATTTTTTATAGGTTTACTCGAGGGACTACTCGAGTAACAAGCATGATCACTCGAGTAGCCACTCGAGTAATGAAGTCCAAAAATCATGTTTTTAATCAAATGATTATTAAATTATTATCTATATGATTAACTCTTTATTGCACTAGTATTCTAAGTACATTTGTAGGGAAACAATGAAGAGATCATGCCAGAAGTGAAAAGTCAAATAAAAGTCTGAACGTTCACCTACCGCTACCTACCGCAAACGGATATTTCTCAAATTTGAAGAATGGTCAACCGTTGCTGCGTGACTCTAACAGACATGTTTGAATTGCTTCCAATGGATACTACAAATCATCTATATATATGGAGCATTCAAAGAGCAAAAAACAAGAACCGAAAACACATGTACATACACAAATCAACACACTCTTAGTGATTTGTTTTCCTATACTTATTTATTGTACTTTAGTGATTATATATTTGCTCTGTGAGAGAGTTTTTCATTACAAACTCAATATTTGTTATTAAGACAACTAAAGGTTGTGGAACCTTGAGTTGGGGATTTGATTACAACGTGTAAGGAGGAGCGAGTATCCAGGTGAAGGAACTTGCTGTGTATTGAGGTGCCAAGAACCCACTGAATCTTGGAGAATATAGTAAAAATCTCAAAGATGGTCTGAGGACTAGACGTAGGTCAAAGTGGTTGTGCCCGAACCAGTATAACTCCCGGTGTACACTTCGGTGATATTTTCTTTTTGCTCTCTACTACCTTAAATATTCTATCAATTTTCTTATACGCAATGAAATTTATGGTATCACCTAATTCACCCCTCCTCTTAGGTGAAACACTTGCACTAACATTTGGTATCAGAGCATAGGTCTTCTTGTTAAGGTTTAACAGTCTAAGAATAATCCAATGGCAAGCATGGGTGAAGGCATTCTTCCCGACAGAGCTTCATCACAATACCTTTGGGTTTCAATAGCGAACACTTCTCATTCTGCAAAGTAAAGTTCAAAGTCTTTATAATGGCTACTGAATATGGGCTATAGGATGTGATTGAGAGTGGAAACTACAAAACTGAAAGGATTGTAGATTCATAAAGAGTTCCCAAGACACCAGCAGAATATGATGAGAATGATAAGAAACTCATCACACTCAATAGCAAGGCAATTCTAATGGTTCAAAGTGCCTTAAGTCAAAATGAGTACTTCAGAATCTGCAAACTCCCAACAGCTAAAGAAATGTGGGAAGCCTTGAAATAGCTCACGAAGGAACTTCAGGAATAAAATAAAATCGGATCAATACTCTGGTTACTGAGTTTGATTTACTTCAAATGAAATTAGGTGAATCGATAGCTGAATTTGAACTTAGATATGCTCACCTTGTTAATCAACTTCCAGCACTTGGAAAAGTCTATGATCAACATACCCAAGTATGAAAGATTTTGAATATTCTTTCTTAAGACTGGGAGGCAAAAGTCACTACAATTGAGGAAGCAAAAGGTGAATCAATGCGATCGGTTGCTTTGCTATTCGGAAGCCTTTCTGAATATAAAAGTAAGTTAAAGTTCAAACGAAAACTAGATGATCATGGTGACAAGAAGAAAAGAGGTCTAGCACTGAAAGCAAAAGAAGAAGAACAAGATGAAGATAAAGAACTTGACGATGACGAAATGGGCCTAATCATAAAATGATTCAGAAATTTTTATAAGAAAGGCCAAGGTTCAAAAATTTCAAAAAGGAGGAACAGCAATAAAGAACACATCATCTGCTTTGAATGTGGAAAGCCAGGACATTTCAAATCAAAATGTCAAGAACAGATTCAAAAGAATAAAGAAAAGAGAAAAGGCAAATTCTACAAGAAGAAAGCCTTTGTATCTGCCATATGGGGAGATAATTCTTCTGACGAAGAAAGTAATGATGAGGAAGTAGCCAATATTTGTCTAGTTACTCAAGAGGAAATAGAAGAAGAGGTAACTGATTCTGATCCTACCTATGATGAATTACTTTCCGAATATAATGTTTTACATTCTGAATTCATCAAAGTAGTTAAAGAACTAGTTGTCTTTAAAAAGAAAAACAAAGTTCTTGAAATAAAACTAAAAGAGAATTTTAAGAAAGATTGTGAAAACTGTTCTTCTTAGAAAAAGAAAAACATTGATCTCACGAAAAATCTTGAAAATTTCACTAAAGGAAGTGAGATGTTAAATGTAATTTTAACAGCTCAACATTTTGAAAATGATCAATCTAGTCTTGGATACGATCCAAAGTTAGATAGAAGAAAAGGAAGAAAGAAAAGAGGAGGAAAGTCATATTTGAATTATTTTCAGTATTCTGTGCATACATCAAATCCTTTTGCATATTGTAATTATTGTAATAGAAAAGGTCATTATATATCATCATGCCTTCATAAGAAGACAGGAAAGATACCCAAAAGGACCCAAAAAGATGTGGGTACCTTAGACTTAATCGTATTTGATTGCAGATATGTCTTAAAGAATCCCAAAACAATAAATGGTACATAGATAGTGGATGCTCTAGACATATAACCGGAGATTTCAAAAGTTTTACCACATTACAACCTAAGGAAGGCGAAAAGGTAAAATTTAGATGAAATCAATCCGGAAAGATAGCTGGAATTGGTGAAATCAAAAATGACAAAGGAATACAAATCAAAGATGTATATTACGTTGAAGGCTTGTGTCATAATTTGCTGAGCATGAGTCAAAGTACAGATAAAGACAACTGGATAATATTTGATTCAGAGGAATGTCTCATTGTCAACAAGAAAGACTTACAACTTGATAAGAAAAATATCAAGGCAAAGCTCAGAGCAAAAAGGGAAGTAATTGCTATACACTTGATATCAATAGAAATAACTCTGAAAATTGTTTTTAGAGTAATGTCAATAAAAGTTGGTTATGGCATAAGAGACTAGCTCATGTCAACATGCACCAAGTAGGCAAACTACTCAAAAAGGATTTAGTTCTTGGATTACCCAAAGTAAGTTTTAAAAACGATTTGATTTGTGATGCATGTCAAAAGGGTAAACAAACTAAATCATCTTTCAAATCAAAAAATGAAATTACAACAAATCGACCACTTCAATTGATACATATGGATTTAGTTGGTCCAGCAAGAGTTAAAAGACTTGGCGGCAACTTATATTCATTGGTCATTGTTGATGATTTCTCTAGATTTACATGGACTATTTTTCTGTCATCTAAGGATGAAACCTTTGCAAAATTCATTATTTTTGCCAAGAAAGTGTAATATGAGAAAGGTATGTCTATTACAGGAATTAGGACAGATCACTGTGGAGAGTTTGAAAATCAAGCCTTTGAAGAATATTGTGATACTAATGGTATTGATCATAATTTCTCTGCTCCAAGGACACCTCAACAAAATGGAGTGGTGGAACATAAGAATAGAGTACTCACTGAAATCGCTAGAGTAATGCTGAAAGAAAAGAACTTGTCTCAAGTTTTCTGAGCTGATGTAATGAGCACAGCATGCTATATTTCAAATAGAGCCTACATTAGAAGAAAACTTGCAAAGACACCATACAAGCTATACAAAGCAAGGAAGCTGAACCTTGCTCATTTACACTTCTTCGGTTGTAAGTGTTTCATTCATAATAATGGTAAAGATAACTTAGAAAAATTTAATTCTAGAATAGATGAAGGAATTTTCCTAGGTTATTCTAACCGAAGTAAAGCATGAAGAATTTTCAATAAACAAACATGTGTTGTTGAAGAATCAATTCACATTGTATTTGATGAATTTGAATCCTCTGACAAAACCATTGATGATGAGCAGGAAGTTGTTTTAAATCAAGAAAATGGTCAATCTATTTCTAAATCTCTTATTCCAGAAGTTGATCAAACTAAGGAAGAAGATCAGTCACTAGGACAACCTAAAGCGTGGAAATACAATAAGAGTCATCCCCTAGATCAAGTCATATGAGATGTGAATGAAGGAGTCAAAACTAGAAATAGAATTTTTAATGAAGTTAATTTTTCTACATTCATTTCTGAGATTGAACCTTTTAACATTGACGAAGCCTTACTAGATAATGATTGGGTTATAGCAATGCAAGAAGAACTAAACCAATTTGAAAGAAATCAAGTTTGGGATCTGGTACCCAGACCTAAGGATCATCCGATTATTGGCACTAAATGGGTATTCAAGAACAAACTTGATGAATCCGCAATTATTGTCATAAATAATGAAAGATTGGTGGCCAAAGGCTATAATCAAGAAGAAAGAATTTATTATGAGGAAACATATGCTCCAGTGGCTAGATTCGAAGCTATACGAGTACTCTTAGCCTTTGCATGCATCAAAGGATTCAAACTCTATCAAATGGATGTAAAGAGTGCATTTCTAAATGGCTACATCATTGAAGAAGTATATCTAGATCAACCTCCAGGTTTTGAAGATGTAACCAAACCTGACCATGTTTTTAAACTAAAAAAGGCTTTGTACGGTTTAAAATAAGCTCCTAGAGCATGGTACGAAAGGCTCAGTAAATTTCTTATTGATCAAGGTTTTGTACGAGGAAAAGTTGATACAACACTTTTTACAAAATGAAAATGTGATGATATATTAATTGGTCAAATATATGTTGATGATATAGTTTTCGGTGGTACTAACGAAACTATGTGCAAAGAATTTTCTAAGATAATGCAGGGGGAGTTTGAGATGTCAATGATGGGAGAATTGAATTTCTTTCTCAGTTTGCTAATCAAACAAAGAAAGAATGGAATTTTCATATCTCAAATGAAGTATCTGAAAGAGCTATTGAAGAAGTATGGATTGGATAAAGCAAATGGAATGGACATACCCATGAGCTCAACCACATTGCTTGATGCGGATATCAAGGGAAAAGATTACAACATCACAAAATATAGAGGAATGATTGGATCATTACTCTATCTCACTACAAGCAGGTCTAATATTCAATTCAATGTGGGTATGTGTGCAAGATATCAATCAGCATCAAAAGAGTCACATGCTGAAACCGTCAAACGTATCTTCCGATATCTTGTTGACACGATAGAATTGGGTCTCTAGTATCCCAAAGGAAGAAGGGAATATCTAGTTACATACTCAGACTCTAATTATGGAGGATACAAGAAGGACAGAAAGAGTACTAATGAACTTTCTTAGAGGCTCACTTATGTCATGGTTTAGCAAGAAACAAACTACAGTGTCTCTTTCATCAACGGAAGTTGAGTATGTTGCAGCATCAAGTTGTTGTGCACAAGTAATATGGCTAAAGAAACAACTCCAAGATCTTTGTATTTATTTGAAAGAGATACTAAGTAAAGAGCATTACTAGAGTGACACCTTAAAGTAATGGATGAATTACTCGAGTAGCCACTCTAGTAATGAACTTGGAAATATACCAGTGAAGCATTAATTTCAAATGAAATGGCACAACGTTTGGAAATGAACAGTCAGAAGGTGAAGAGACAAATTACCCAAGGGAGGCCTCGATTGAACTTCAACGTCACTCAAGTAAGGCCTCGAGTGAACCTGGGTGTAGATCTCAAATTTGTTGAGTTTCAGCTCAAATTTATCCTAAAGAGCCATCCAATGATTAAGGGAATATACATTGGTAATTACGGTATTATTCATGCCAGGTACGCATTTGAATTCATTGCATTTTAAAATTTCTGGTAAAATCACTCAAGTGCTACTCGAGTGAAGCTGATGATCACTCAAATAAGCCCTTGAGTGATGTCGGGATTTAAGGTTATTTCAGTCGAGACTCGGTCATTTCTTACAAAATCACCTCGAGTGATTCTCCTAGTGCTCTCACAAAAAATTTTTACATAATCCTTTTCAATTCATTTCCGACAAAACCCTTAGATTTCTACCTTAAAACCTCTCAGATCACCCAGATTTTTGTGCCCTACATTCAGAAAAAATGACCTTATTTCTAGAAAATTTCATTTTCTCTCAAATCAAAATGGTAAAGACTATAAATCTGCTAATCTTAACACTCCTTATGAGTCCTTTGAACCATATCAACCCTCTGATTCTCTTTTATCTCCACCTACCAAGAAACGAAAGATTTCTCCTAAACCTAAAGCCAAAGCCAAGCCGCAAGCTAAGCCTAAGGTGAAAGGGGTTGTCATTAAGGAGCCCATTGACACAAGAGCTCAAACCAAGAAGAGTTCACCTCAGGAAGAGGCAAAACAACAAAAGAGCCATATCCTCCTCCTTCTGACTCATCCGACACACCTACATTTTCACCAAAACCTCTAAAACAGCCCAAGATTGATTAGAAGCTTACCAAAGTCATGGTAGGCATGCTTGAAGAAGATTTTCAATCTAAAGAAGTAAAGAAAGGGCAATCTTCAAGGCAACTAGAAGAGAGGGATGAAGAAATCGCATTTCCTCCAAAGGGATCAATGTGAGCAAGCTTAAGGAATCTTAGAAGTATCTGAGTCACTTTGCAAGAAGAAATGTGTGTAAGATGCACTATATTGACTACAAGGTTCTTCAAGAGGTATTGAAATTTGACTTGAGTCCCTATCTTGATTCCTATATGCCCTGGCTATCTATTAAACTCCCATTTTGTACCAAAGTCATGAGGCATTTTTACTATAACCTTGAACCCATAAATGATCCTATTAGGAAGTATGTAGAAGAAGAAATGACTTCTAAGGTCAGAGGATAGAGAATTCTAATCTCACCTTCCAAAATCAATACATGATTAGGAATAAAGAACCCTCCTAATGATGATTATCCTAATTATGATTCAAACTAGTTGTTTTCTATCCTAAGACCTGGTGAGATAGTGGGACCCCTCAATTTCAATCTGAGTGATATGAGTGATTTTCATCGAGTCCTATGGTATATCTATTCTAGAACCATGGTGAACAAATCCAATAACCTCACTCATTTCATTAAGAGGGACTTCAGAAAATTCACCTCATTGATCCTCAAAGAACCAAAGGACTTAGGAGAATATATCTTTGCTGAGATCAAGATGTATAAGTATGAAAGAAAACCTACTACTCCAATGCCTTATCCTCAACTTATTTCCTTATTCCTCTAGAAGAATAAGATTTGGTACTTAGAGAGTAAGGAGCTGATTGAGAGGATAGCACCAGTTGGGAAGAATCAAATTGGAAAGTTGAACATTGAGATTCCTCTAAAGACTCCTCTAGAAGCAAGTCCCAAAAAGAAGAAGAAGACTAACACTGCAACTAGTCGAATGGATGACACACAATCTTCTGCTCCAGCCAACACATCTTCTCTGTCTTTCTTTGGAGCCACTATGCAAACATTCATGGAGAATATTCTGAAGAGTTTTCATATCGACATTGTGAATACCAATGCGGAGTTGGTAACCTATATGAATAAAAAGATAGGACAACTTGTGGAGAGGATGGATAAGAGGCACAAAGAGTTGTTAGCTGAACAACGTGCCAAGGGTGAGCTTCAGAGATCCATTATTGCCAGACTTGATGCTATGGCATCTGGCTCCACTATTCCTAGTCCATCTGTTATTCCTGAGCCCATACTTATCTTTAAACCTGGACCTTCTATACCTACTGACCATACACCCTCTGAGATTGGACCAAATAATGTCTTCTTTGAAAGAGGCAAGCTTCACCCAAGAGGGGCAAAATTGGGTGATGTGATAAATTTTTCAGTTTTGGTTGATGCGGTGATATAGCAATAACTGTAGATAGAGTAGAATTAAGAAGATAAGCACACAGAGAGTTATACTGGTTCGGCCCAAAACCCAAGCCTACGTCCAGTCCTCAGAGATCAATACCTACTGAGATTTTCACTATTCTTCCAAGATTCAGTGGGCTCTCAGAACACCGCAAGACAACAACCGTTCTTGGAAGGACTACGAGTAGAAATACTAGAAATTTCTCTCCCCCTTACGACAAGTCTTACATGCAGAAAAACAAACCTATGACCTTTCTCTCTTGCTTACATATACAAGTCTTATAAGAAGCAACGTTCTCTCCTACTTACACCACTGTAAGTCTTACGAGCAGCAACATTCTCTACTGCTTGTATCTTGTAAGTCTTATGAGCAGAAAGTCCTACTAGGAATTCTCTCACTGCTTCTCTCGTAAGGAAATCTCCCCTCTCAAGGTCCCAATACCTTGAGATCAAATGAAAATAAAATTTGAAGTGTATACAGACTCTCTTATAGAGTAAATATGATAAACACTGAAGAACAATATGAATACAGAGCATATATGAATAACAGAGACTCATGAATTCTCTTATGTGAATTCTTGCACTTCATTGTATTTGATGGTCTCTGGAGCTCTGTATTTATAGCCAGTTGTTTTTTCCCGTTCGAATAATAATCATTGTGGAGCGGAGTATTTTACGGTGGAACGGCATGCGTACGTTTGAAATCTTTGAATGCGGTAGGTACGTGCTAGGATGGTCGTAATGATGTTGTCCACCATTGTTTGACTTCCTTGTGTCTTTCTAATTCAAACGTTCAAACTCCTGTACCACACTCAGAATATATATTAAATGATGTTATATAATAATAACAAGTGGAAATAGAATGAATAAATGACATTAAACCATATTCGGATTGAACATTGTAAGACTAGTGTGTTTTGGCTTCTGGCAGAGTATCACTCAAGTACTGTGATGTCTCACTCGAGTGCAATACCATATTTTCTCCTTTTGCTTTAGTTTTACACTTGCACTTCCACGGATTTTGAGAAGGTGCATTTTCTTACTTGCGAGTGATGTGGGTCCTCACGCAAGCACGGGTCTCCTCACTCGAGTACTTCTTCATTTTACACTATGAGCCACGTTTCTGGACAACACTCGCACCATACTTTATCAAGAGTGTGATTTTGCACTTGCAGGTGATGTGGGCCCTCACTCGAGCATACTTACTCTTACTCGAGTGAGAAGAATATTCTTCTATAATATACTCTTTATCTTCAGCACTTGCATCAGAATTGAGAGAGTTAGATTTCTCACTCGCGGGTACTGAGGTATCACTCAGGTGCATGTACTCTCACTCGGTCATGCTTATGCTTCTCTATTCTGCATGACTATCGGGCAAACACTCGTAGTCCCTCACTAGCTAGGACTCGGGTGCACCTAAGGCCATCACTCGAGTACAGAGACTGTGCTCGAGTAAAGTATGGATATCTTGTTTTTGACTTTGCTCTCTGTCAAACACTTTCTGTCCAACATTTGCATGTGCTCGAGTGAAACATAGCTTCATGATCGAGAGTTAACTCTATTGCTTGAGTGCATCAGTAAAACTGACAGCAATTGCTCTCTGTCAAACAATTTCTGTCCAACACTTGCATATGCTCGAGTGAAACATAGCTTCATACTTAAGTGTTAACTCTGTTGCTCAAGTATATAAGTAAAACTGACAACAAACACTTCTAAACTTTGCCATATGATTTGGTAACTTTGTAACTATTGTCTAGACTTGTAAAAACATAATTTACACACAATAACCTTTTTTATCATCAAAACTTGGAATCTAACATTGTTCTCTATTCCTGACCCTGACACATCTGAGCCAATCTATATCACTACTGATGATCCACCTCAGCCTGTTCTGTCAGAGCCCATATCTACTCCCATTGCCTCACCTTCACGTACTGAGGAGGAGCTTGCATCTTCACCGGTTTCTATAGAGGAAGTAGAAATTACTTCTCTGGTTCCTTATCCATCATCTCTGGTGAATCCTCCAAAGGATCTTCAGACACCCCAAGTAAACCTTCCTGACCCTGAACCATCATCTTCAGATCCTTCAAGTTCAGATGGTTCATATGAGTCATTGGCATTTCCTATCACTCCTATCTCAGCAGCCAAGCCACCTACTCCTCCTCATGATTTATTCCACCTTTGTGATGAAGACAAAAAGGGGGAGAAGAGCCTGAGTGATTTTGTGATGAATGGATAAGTTAATATATTGGGATATGGGTGTGCGGGGCTTTCAGACGCTTTTAAGCTTTTATTTTTAAATTCTAAAGTTTGATTATGTAATGAATTCTTCTTTATGCAATTTTTTTCTTTATGCCATTAAAGTTAAATTTCATTGAAGTTATATTGCTTTGTGGGACTAATAAGTTTTTGATTGTGTATGCAAGGTGAACAAGTAAATAAGAACAAAAACTTTGAAAAGATCTCTAATAAGCTATTTCAAAAGAGTTTTCAAGTTTAAATTGAACAAAAGATTTCATATGAAAAGTATTTAAGAAGCATATGTTTGAAAACTCAATTTCAAAAACTTTGTTCAAAATCACCAAGTTTTGTCATCATAAAAAAGGGGGAGAATATTAGATCCCATATGTTTTTATGATAACAAAGATTGGACCAATGATATAAGAGGATATGATAACAAATGAATTTGAACAAAGTAAATAAATGGCAAACAAAACATTACTTGAAGTAAGCACTGGAGTAATGAAGAAGATCTGAGAGGAAGAGTAAAGGAAGACCATCATTGGCAGTAGTCTATGTTTACTCGAGTGACCACTCGAGTAAGGAACACTGTTACTCGAGTGGGCACTCGAGTAATGTTGAAAGAAAATTTTTTTGGAGGCACTGCCAAAATTTAGAAGTTACTCAAGTAGCCACTCAAGTAATCTGCAAAGTTATATAGACCATTACTCGAGTAACCACTCAAGTAACACGTGAGAAAAGGCATTACTCGACTAGCCACTCGAGTAACCAGGTCAAAAATCTTCCAGTAGCTCTCAGCCAAGAAATGCAACAATTTACTCGAGTAGCCACTCGAGTAACCATGTTAGAAAAAGACCTTACTCAAGGGAGCACTCCAGTAATCTGCGAACTTATTTGATCCATTACTCGAGGGGTGACTCGAGTAATCAGGTAAACAAAAAACAAGTGCTCTCAACCAAGAATTCAAAGAACAGAATAGAACAATTGAGAGCAAGCAATTACACATCGATCAATATACTCTTTGTGCTCTATTTTCTTATACTCACTTTTTATACTTCAATGTTTATACATTTACTCTGTCAGAGAGATTTTCATTACAAAACTCAATATTCATTATTAAGACAACTTAAGGTTGTGGAACCTTGAGTTGGGGATTTGATTGCAACGTGTAAGGGGGAGCGAGTGTCCAGGTGAAGGAACATACTGTGTAATGAGGTGCCAAGAACCCACTGAATCTCGGAGAATATAGTGAAACTCTCAAAGACGCTCTAAAGAGTAGACGTAGGTCAAAGTGGTTGTGGCCGAACCAGTATAACTCCCGGTGTACACTTTGGTGATATTTCTCTTTACCCTCAACTACTTTAAATATTATGTCAATTTTCTTACACGCAACGAAATTTCTGGTATCACCCAATTCCCCCTTCTTGGGTGAAACGCTTGCACTAACAGTTTTCGACTCCATGTTATGCAAACTCCAACGACCCTTTTTCATCTAATTTGATGTAGTTCATTACTCTCTCTCTCTCTCTCTCCCCATCGAATAGATCTTTGTTGAAATTCTAGGAGTTTCAACCACACCCAGATCTTCAATCCCTCCTCTATTTCTTTTTAGCAACAATGTCTTGGCTAACATATGAGATTCATATCTAGCCAAGCGATGAAATTAATTGCAAGATGTGGTTGCAATTAGCGAAGTCCTGGGGAGAATATGAGGGCTATTATATATTTTAATTATTTTTTTGCTTTATATGGGTCCTAGTTTTTCTTTATTCCCATGACATACCAATTAAAGTTTAATTTATTATAAGGGTATTATAGTCTTTTTATAATTTATGATTAGTTATGGAATAAAATTAATTTAAGAAATCCCTCTAAATATTACTTCATACCAAACATAATTTAAAAACCTCAATCCTACTCCCACTCCCATTCCTAATCCTAATCCTAATCCCAATAATAGTCCTGATTCATTAAAATTCAATGTCACATACCAAACAGGGCCTTAGTGTGTTAGTATTTTTGTCTAACACATTATCCAAAGCTCATTGTTTAAATTCAGTTATGACAAAATCCTTACTAGGCGACCAAACAGGGCTAGTCCACATTAAAATATATTTTTTTAATGTGTTTTTATAATTTAGGTTTGTGAAAAAAGATATTTCATTTTATATTATGTAATAGCCTAATAGGTAATTAGATTGGGAAAAATCTCATATAGAGCTGTCTGAAATACAAAAATTCTAAATTAGATAGTTAAAATCAACAAATCCATACTTAAGCTATTGACCCAATTTAAGATTTTAAAATATGAGTAAAATGACTTTATTGCACTCTCCTAGTCTTCTCTATCATGTCTCCTCTCTTAAAAGAGTTTTATTTATTTGTAACTTAGTTTTTCAATAAGTGTGTGTATATATATTAATATTAATATATAATAAAATTAAATATGATTTGTTTAAGCCAAAGAAATTTTTGTGTTCCAAAAGAATCATCAAGAATAATTCAAATCAAAAAATAAAAAGAAAAGAATAAACCCAACATCAACGAAATTATTTTTATTTAAATATTGCCAATAAAAAATTTTATTTTTGGAAGAATTCAACTTAAATTTTTTTTGTTAATACAAAGAAAATCAAAATTTATTGATCATAGAATTTTGACTTATGTGATGTAATGCCCCAAAATAAGTATAAGGGCTCATGACTCCAAATGAAAATGTAATGAATGTTAGATGAACACTTTCGGGGAATAAAGTGCTAATTATGACCCGAATTAGCAGTAGAAAGTGCCCAAACCCAGTATTTAAGTTTAATTATGGTAATAAAGTCTATAATAGACTACAAGAATAGGAAATGGCGTATGGCAAGAGAAAAAGAATCAAATAATCACCCAAGTAGCAATCTAACTAAAATTGACATAGTTAGGGGCAAAACGGGAAGAAAGAAATTTATCGGCCAATTGGTCAGCAATTTCCAATCCTCTCGGAAGAAGGAATTGACCATTAACAAAGAGAATAAGAGGTGTAACTAAATGGCTAATTGAATTAGTTAAGTTAACCAAATAGTTACTTGCTTTTGGTGGAGCCATAAGGAGATGACACATGGCATAATTTGACTTTGGTGATTAAAATGAAATAAGGTCAAACATTCAACTCTCCCTCTCTCTTCTCAACATCGGTTAAGGGGCATGGGGGCTAAAGATAATTCATTCATCATATTTTGCTCTCTCTCTTCAAGCTCTTTAAGCCGGCTAGCAAGGAGGAGGAAAAAGAAAGAAGTTCAATATAAGGTGAGTTCTTTCTCTTGGATTTTGACCTTGTAGATTATCTTTAATACTCAAAACCTCTTCCTTAACCTTATTCCTCTTGATGAGAGCTTTATTTATATGGTTTTAGATTTTCAAGAGGAGTTGTTTTGTGTGTTCCAAGAAGAACAAGAGGTTGAGAATCAAAGAACAAACTAGAGGAGGTGATAGAGGTGAGCAAGAGCAATCCTTTTATGTATATATTATGATCAATGGTTGAGAACTTTGGCTTGTGTAACTTTGCCATATTTTCAAGTATATTAGGGTTTAAAGTTTCTTGATATTTTGATAGTAGTAATGGTGTCTTGTGGTGTGCATTGGACATATGAAATTAGTTTGAGAATTGAATGTGAAGTTTGGCAATTGTAGGATTTTGTGTTTAATTTATGCCCACAACAGAACTTATAAAAGGAATGGAAATTTGGTTGATTTGAGGTTTCCATTGTGTTCTACATGAAAATCTATGTGGGGAGTAGCACTGGTTATGAATTCTGGACCATTGGAAACATAGGTTACAAAACTGAAAATGTTGCCAATGTAGGTTCTTTGCAGGGCAGTCAGATTGCATGATGTTTTTAAATAAGTAAATGATGTCCAAAAACTTTGAAACTTTCCAATCTAATAGTAGACATGTCAAGCTTTAAATTGAAACATAATAGGTGTCATTTGGATTTATGCACTGGATGTAACCCCCTACCATGATAGCCGTTAATATGGTTCGAAAATGTGTCATAGAGTTAAATTGGAGACCAATGGATAATTTAAGACTCATTAGAGATCCCGACTTTAAGACTAGATTAGGCCCTGTGATAGAGTAGGTTTTCAAAATCTTTTCCAAAGTTTGTTTAGAATGGTCTCACAACCACTTTTCGAATATATTTGGCCCTTGCAGTTCGGTTCCATTCATAAATATCAGAGTGTATAACAAAATTTCCTATGCCTTTCGGGTTTCCTTCATTCAAAAAGGATTTACAGGGCATATTTGCCCGTTTTAGTTCCCATAACAGGGATTACATACAACTTTACATGTTTATAACATATAAAATTTATACAAGGGCTAAGGAGCAAATTTAGCCTTCAACAATTCGCTAGGAGCACCCATAAGGCATATATATTTTTGGGCTCAAAAATAGCCATAAATCTGCTTAACTACCATTAGTTTTGAAATATGGGTCCCAATTGTCTTCTCTCTCTGTATTATTTTAATATTTTTTTAATGGGAAATATCACTTAGGCCATATGAAAAAAGTTTCATTTCAGTTAATGCCCAGAAGATTTTGAAATTTCACTGTAAAACTTAATTTATTTTCACTGACAGAGCTTAAGTCATTTAACCCAAGGGGTGTAGTGATATTTTAGAATCTTTTAGGCATTTAAAGAAATGAAATTTTTTCCATATGGCCTAAGGAATATTTTTCCATTAAAAAAATATTAAAATAATACAGAGAGAGAAGACTAGTGGGACCCACATTTCAAAAACTAACAACAGTTAAATGTTTTTTAACGGCATTGCAAAATCTGCTCCCAAAAAAATAGTTTATGACTATTTTTTGCACCCGTAAATAGAAAAGTCTTATGGGTGCTCCTAGCAAAATTGTTGAAGGCTAAATTTGCACATTCACCCTTTATACAATCATCCCAAAAGTATGACAACCAACACAAAAGCTCAAGGCTCCTAGCTGGGAGCACTAGCCATCTTTGTCACTTGTTTCTCCTTGGATCTTCTTGCCCTAGCTGTGGGTTAGTCATTGGAAAAAATTTGATTCATATAAGTCTCAGCAATAACTCATAAGATGTATAATAACAAAGCATGTAAGTAAATCATAAAGCAGCATCATAATAGCATCCATAGTAGCAATCATATTTGTTACTTTTGTCACATCAAGGCAACCCTCACGGTTGTATACACAATATGACTGCTTTCACTTTAATCACAATAACAACAGATTTCACTGTATTCACAATAACGAAAGCTTTCAATGTATTCACAATAACAACAACTTTTGTTGTATTTAAAATAACAACAGCTATATTTGCAGCAGCATCTGCATTCATCACAATTCAATGATAAACACAAACATACAATTCATTACACATTATATAAAAGAAAGAGTCGCTGCCTTGTTCTTTCCGTTAGTGCTCAGGCACCAATTTCTTATGCTCAGGGCAGATGTCAAATACTATAAATCATAAGCAAGGATGACAAGTTAATCCCTATTCAATTCTTAACTCCAAAACACTTAGGGTTGGTTATCATTTCAGACCTTTAGGTAACTATGTGAAGCTTAGAAAATAGCCTAAAGGGTTGGGGAGAACTAGACCAGAAACCACCTTTCAAAAATTCAAAGTTCCAGAATTTGGGGGTTGGCTGCGGCCAAAACCCTCTCTGGTATCGGCCAAAGGAAGGTCCGAAAGATTTAGGCTGCGGCCAAGAACAGGTCAGAGAGTTTTAGACCACGGCCAAGAACCTTTAGGCTGTGGCCAAGAACTAGTCAAACACTTGTTGGCTGCGGCTAAGAACCCCTGGCCACGGCCAAAAAGTCACATATTTCTTGGCTGACTTCCAATGACCATATCTTTTCGTACATATAATGAAACAACAAAAACTTTATATCATTTTAAAACTTGCAATATCTACTAAAAAACTAGAAAGTTTCATCATATTTTGATATCATTTGCTATCTCAAAACAACATGCAAAGTAGGCCCCCTGCATAGAAATTTCACTTGACAACATTTCCAGTTTTTAAGTTTCCAATGGTTCCAGAATTTACAACCAAGACTACTCCCACACAATTTTTCACAAAGAATCCAATGGAAATGTCAAAACAACCAAATTTTCACTCCTTTTACATTTTCTATTTTGGCAACATTTCAAGACAAATCTCATACTTGCCAACATTTCACATTCAAGACATCAAACCAATTTCATTGTCCAAAACATAACACAAGATACCATGACAACAATCAAAGTATCACGAACTCTATAAACCCCTAATTACACAAAAAAGGGCAAAAATCTTGAAATCAAAGGTCTCAACCAATGATCACAACATATATACCAAAAGGTTGCTTTTGCTCACCTCTTTCACTATCTCTAACTTGTTCTTCAATTCTCCAACCACTAGCTTTTCTTGAATACTTAAAACTCCTCCTCTTGAAAATCTAAAACATAGGATTAAAGCTCTTGTCAAGATGAAAAATATTAAAGAAGAGGTTTTTGGCATTTAAGGTCATTCACAAGGTCAAAATGCAAGAAGAATACCTTGATTTCTTCTTTCTCTTTCCTCTTCCTTCTTAAATGAAAATGAGAGCTGAAGAGAGCGAGTGTAGATAATGAATGATCAGCTTTTTGTACTCCCTCCATACCCCTACCTAACTTAAAGAAAGGGGGAAGAGAAAAGGAATTGAAACTTTCACTTCCATCCAATGGTCTAAGTGATGCCAAGTATTCTCATCTTGTAGGTTCTTCTAAATACATGCAACTATATGATTATTCCTTCTAATTTCATTAGCCATTTAGTCACTCCTCTTGACCTTTTAGTTGATAATAAATTCCCTCTTCGGTAGCTGACTAATTGGCTGATAAATTTCTTTATTCCCGTTTTACCACTAACTATGGCAATTTTTATAGAATTACCATTTAACACATTATATAACCCCATTAACTCATGTCATGCACCCTCCACTCTCTTTTAATTCCATTTAGGCTTTAACACCATAATTGAGCTTAAATACAGGGTTTGGGCACTATCTACTGCTAATACGGGTCATTCAATAATAATTCACATTCTATTCTCTGGAAGTGTTTGTCTAAATTAATTACATTCACTTTTGGAGTCATGAACCCTTATACATAAATTGGGGCATTACAATTTTCCTCCTGTACAATAAATTTATCCCTAAAATTTGTTACACAACTTAAGCCATAACTCTGGATAATGCCTCTACATGTCAAATTCTGCTTTCCAGGATGCTTCTTTCTCAGACAGTCCCTTCCAGACCACCTTAACAAATGATATGCTTTAGTGTCTGACCCATCTTTCTTGTCGAACAATGATTCATTATGGCTCCACTACGTACAGGAAGTTGTCTTGCATATCAACATCTTCATATTCGATAATATGGGTGGGATTAGGTTGGTACTTCTTCATTTACGAAACATGAAATATGTCATAAAGCCTGCTCAAGTTCAAGGGTAGAGCTATCCGGTATGCTACAGGTATGATTCTTACAAGAATCTCAAACGGATCAATGTACCGTGGGCTCAACTTCTTCTACTTGATTACTCTTCTGATTCCTGTGACCGGAGATACTCTCAAGAACACATAATCAAAACTTCAAACTCTAGAGGTCTTCTCCTCTTATCAGCATAACTCTTCTGTCGACTTTATGCTATAAGGAGCCTCTTTCTAATGATTTTAATCTATTTTGAGGTTTGATCAATAAGCTTTGGCCCATACAATATTCTCTTAAACAACTCTGTCTAGCACAAAGGTGATTGGCACTTCCTCCTATATAACGCTTTATATGGAGCCATCTGAATGCTCACATGATAGCTATTTTTACAGGCAAACTGAATAAGTGGAAGAAAGTAATCCCAATTCCCTTTACAGTCTAGGGCACACGCCCTCAGCATATCTTCCAGCATTTGAATGGTCCTTTCTGACTATCCGTCTGTCTGGGGATGATAGGCCGTACTAAACCTCAATTTCGTACCTAGAGCTTCATGTAGAGCCCTCCAAAACCTTGTAGTGAAGTGAGGATCTCTATCAAAAATAATATTCTTTTATGTGCCATAAAGTGTCACTATCTCTTGAATATAGATTCCTGCCAATTTGTCTGGAGAGTAGCTGGCATTGATCGGTATAAAATGTGTCGACTTCGTGAATCGATCAACGATCACCCAAATCGTATCATAGTTTCTTATCCTGGGCAATCCTACAAAGAGGTCCATAGTCATACTTTCCCACTTCCATTCTGGAATCTCAACACTCTGTAACAATCTCAACGGCTTCCAGTGTTCAATCTTTACTTTCTGACAAGTAAGACACCGTGCCACAAACTTGGCCACATCATTCTTCAATCCCGGCCACCAATACATCAACTTCAAACCATGGTATATTTTGGTCATTCAGGGGTGAAGAGAATATCGATTCTTGTATCCCTCATCCAAAATGTTCTGCCTCAAGTCTGCCTTTAGTAGAACACAGATTCTCTTTTTGTATCAAACCAATCCACTAGGCGACAAATCATAGTCTCGAGGTTCTCCTTGTTCGATCTTGGTTCGAATGGACTACACCGAATCATCTTGTTTCTAAGTTTAATGACCCAAAAATGGGATTAAGGGCTAATGACTTCAAAAGTGAATGTAATTATTGTTAATTAAACACTTTTGAAGAATAAGATGTGAATTTTGATCTGAATGTGCTTTTGATCAGTGTCTAAACCCCATATTTAAATTCAATAATGAATTAACATCTAAATTGAGTTAAAAAAGGGGGAGGGTGCATGGTTGAGTGATATGAATGATAAGTATATATTTTATAATTAAATAGGTATATATTTTAGATATATTCACTGGACTTATTAATATTTTATGCCTATTTAATTATCTTTTATATACTTTTCTATCTTTTTGTTAATGATAGGATAATAAGGAATTTTAACAGAAAATCTACTCATATCCTATTTTATTTTGTAGGAGATATTATGAGCTTGAGGATAGAAGAAAAATAAGAAAAGAATATATATATATATATATATATATATATATATATATATATAATGGTACGGACCCAACAGGGACTAAAGAATGAAAACAATATCTTGAGGATCCACGTCACAATTCAATTACAGAGAAGAATTGAACATGTATATATATTATATTATTATGTGAGAAGAGAGATGGAAATCAAATCATTGATAAGATCTCACGCCAAAAACGTGGGCCCACGTGAGAAAACAAGAATGAGGATGCGGACTAAACATTATATCATATCTTCAAATTATATCATATCTTAAAATGCTGAGGAGCCTGCTGAGCGACGGAAAATGTATCTATAAAAAGGGGAACGCTAAGATGCACAAAAAAATCTGGACGCGAGACAGTTCTGAAGAGCAGAGACGCGCAGAGTCAGATGCTCAGGCAGAGACGAGGAGCAGAGCGAGAAGCAGAGTTTTGGGGAGCTAGGGCTTGAAGATTTAAAGAGATTTGGAGCTTTAAAACTTGGTTTTCCATTAATTTTCTTCTCTCCTTTTTCTTAGTTTCTGATACGAATAAAATTATTATTTATGGTTTTAATTTGTTGATGAACATGAGTAGCTAATTTTCTCATTCTAGGATTTTCTTGAACCTATTTATTGATTGAATTATTTATTTACTCTCTTTTTGCAATGAATGAGTTTTTATATTGATTTTATCTTGCTCTTAATGCCTCTAAATGCCTGATCACCATTTAGTTGTCTTGTTTATTTAAATTAATCTTGAGAAAGATAATTTAAGTGTAGAACTTGGGTAAAATCATGTTAGACTTAAAGTTTAGGTATATTAAATGGATGGTTTGTTAGTATCATAGAGATATAGTTACTAACCTAGCATTGTTAGATTAAGATTGGTGTTTAAAGTTAGTCCTTATAAATTAATACAAGAGATTGATTAGTTTGTTAGGATAAATATTTGGTTTTGACTCGAAAGAGCGTTATCGAATGTCTTTGAATCTTAGACAAATACATACTTCATTTTATTGCTTATTGAGAGTAAATTAATTAGTTCATGAAATAAATAGGGGATAGATAATCCTAGGTTCCTCCTGTCTTGAAGTTCTAGATTTAATTAATTAATTTTTAAGAATAAAATTTCTTTCAAAATATTCTCACTTAACCTGATTGATAACTTAATTAAGATAATTAATTCATTTTTGTCATAGTCCTCGTGGGAACAATCTTTTTATATTACTTGCGACCCGTACGCTTGCGGTAAAGCTAGACGGCTAACAATGAACCATAAACATGTGTTAGTGGTGATTAAATAAGAATTACCATAATCAGGGGCAAAATGGGAAAAAGGAAAGTTATCAACCGATTGGTCAGTTACTGAAGAGATCTTATTTGTGACTCAAAGATCAATGGTTGTGATTAATTTTTAAGAGATCAAGAGGGTGGATTCACATGCTTGCATGTACATGAAAGAAGTAGTGAGATGTGGACACTTGGCACAATCTTGTGTAGTCAGAAAGGCCTACTATGGAATTTTAAGCCAATTCCTCCTCTCTCTTTCTTTCATAGTCAGTTGTTGAGAATAGGAGCAAGGAAAATCTAATTTCTCATATCTTCATCATCATCTCACATCCTATCTCTCCAAACTCCATGAACGTCCAAACCTAAGAGAAAAGGAAAAGAAGAAAATTCAAGGTAAGGTGTCCTATTTGACATTGAATGCTTAAACCCTCCTCACTAAACTTGTTCCTCTTGTTAAGGGCTTCATTTCTATGGTTTTATATTTTCAAGAGGGGGTGTTTGAGAGCTTGGGAAAAATTGAAAGCGGTGGAATCAAGAAACTAGCTTAAAGAAGTAAAAGAGGTGAGAAATAGCTATATTTTGATATATGTACTGTGACTATTGGTGAGACTTTGGAATTTTTGGATTTTTGCCCTAATTTTTGTGCCATTAGGGTCTTTTGGATTGCATGGTGATTTGGTATTGGAATAGGTCTCAAATTGGGTTTTGGTGTCATTAGAATTGGTTTGGAACTTTGAATGGAAAAGAGTTGCATTGTGAGTTTTGAATTGGGTTCTTGTGTGACATTTTGTGTTTCTTGTGGAACATGTTAATGTGAGTTGAATTTGGTCATTTTCGTGTTTCCAATGGATTCCTTGTGAAAAATTGGTGAGGGAATGATATTTGTTGTGAATTTGGAACCATTGGAAGAAATTGCACAAAAACTGAAATTTTGTTCCATAAAGTTTTGTACAGGGCAGTCAGGTTGTCTGGACGTTTTGAATGGGCAAATGGTGTCTAAAAATTCTGAAACTTTCCTGTCTTAAATTTCAATTTCCAAGCTTCAAAACGGACATATAATTTGTGTCATTTCATTTTTTGTGCTTCGAGTAATGACTGTCTAAAGTTTGATGTTGAAACTGGACTCTATTTTGGAGTAGTGTTGGATTTTGTGTAATTATGTAATTGTGTGGTGAATTCAGGTAATGGTTCATATTTTTTCTATCAAGAGGACTTAAATATATTTCATTTGACTTTGGAATCACCTCATTTCAATTTTTCTGGAATTAGTTATGATTTTCGGAATTTCAGCCAAGAAACAGGATTTTCTTGGCTGCAGCTAGCAAATTATGGCTCGTGGCCCAAATGTTTCTGACCTGTTTTTGGCCACGGCTAGCAGATTTCTGTGCCGCGGTCAACCCCCAAAAATCATTATTTTTCACTTTTGAAAGGTGGTTTTTGGTATGATCTTTCCCAACCTTTTCGGTATTTGTTTAGGCTTTTAGAAGCCACCTAAAGAGTCTAAATGATAACCAACTTTAAGTGTGATGAAATTAAGAATTTGGAGTAGAGAATTAATCCGCTATTCTTGATTTTGATCTATAGGATTCGACATTTGCCCTGATCATGAATGTTCTGTGCTAGAACACGTTCAGAAAGAACTAGGTAGTGACTCTTCCCCTTATACTATATGTGATATATTGTATGTTTGATTTATCATTGTTTGTGGGTCTATCACCTACGGCCCATCAGTGTTGATGGTGGGAGGATCGTGCCTTTGAGGTGGTGGAATTCAGGGGATGATAGACTATGTGAAAGCCAAAAGGCTACATGTGAAAGCCGAAGGGCTATTTGTGAATCTTCACCGCGGCCCATCGGTGTTGACGGTAGGAGGACCGTGCCTTCAAGGTGGTGGAATATAGGGGATGAGACTATGTGATTGTGTGCATATGTGGCAGGCTACGTGATGTGTTATGCTATGATACTGCTTGATGATGCCATTGCATGCTCTGTGATTACATGTTATATGACTGATTTGTTACTACTGGGATTCTTTTGAATCTAATTCTTTCTATTGTTAAACCTACAGACAAAGCAAGTGGTTCCACAGGAAAAGGAAAACCAAGAGCAATTAGGACTCCTTGGAAATATATGATTTTAGTTGTTGGTTATCCATTTTGATTTGGGATGTAAATACTATTTTGGATATAGTTATGTAATCCCCTATATGGGAAACTGTAAACCCTTAGTGAATGAATGAAACCTGGGGGTTGTCAGGATTTTTGTTATACACTTTGATATATATAAATGCGATTTAACTGCACAGAGTAATTATATTCAAATTGTGAAATTTGAGACCAGGGTAAGGCAGAAATTTTGAAAGAGTTAGTGAAAACCCTTCCGTAAGGTAGGGACGTTAATGAGTTCAGATTATCCGTTGGTCTCTATTCCATTTTAATTATGCATTTTTGAATTATAATTACAGTTATCAAGGTAGGGGTTACACTAAGACTCTTCAATTTTAGCCCTCAGATCATTTTCCCCTTGGGAAACACTATAATTAGCACGTACAATCTTGTTCGACAAATTCAAATCTCAAAAATCTTCTATTAGTTTCCCTTCTTATATCATCATTGTTGTAATTAGCACTATGTAACCCCCTAATTTTCAACACGTAATTATAAATCAATAACGCCTAATTAAATCGGATTAGAGACCATCAGATGCTTTAAACTCATTTGAAATTTCCTGCCTTACAGTAGGATTTTCAACAAAAATCTTTCAAAATCTTTTTCCCATCCTGATCTCAATTTAAATGTTCGAATATAATTACTTGTACGGTTAATATACATTCATTTATATCAGAGTGTATAACCTAATCCCTGGCAACTCTCAGGTTCTATACATATATAACCTGAGGGTTTATAAGTATCCACTAGGGAATTACACAACCAAAGTCGAATATAATATTCATATCTCAAAATATACAGTCATTCCAAGTTCAAAATGGATAACCAACATCTCCAAAATCAAATGTACCCCTAAGGGTCTTAATTGCTCCGGGTTGGCCTCTTCTCTTTTGAGCCACACGCCCTATCTAAAATGTTAGTCATAGGAAAGAATGAGATTTGAGAGAATCCCAATAGTAACAAACCACTCACACAATGCACAAACACAAAGCATGTACATAAATCACAAACAGCAGCAGCTGTAATATCCTGGATTGTGACCAAGGATTAGCAACTTCACAGTAATGTAATTAATATTAATTGAGTACTTTTGAAGTATATATTGTGCATTGTGCTAATCAGGGGTAAAACGGTAAATTTACCGATCGACTGGTAAGTTACGGGAGAGGAAACCCCTTGGTAATCATGATCAATGGCTGGGATTGAAAGAACAAGGGGTGGAATCTTGTGTGGATGAGTTCATATGCACTCATAGGAGGAAGGATGATATGTTGCCATGTGTCCAAATGAGAGCCATTGGATGAGTCAAAATTTTCAAACTCTACCTCTCTCCCTCTCAAGTCGGCTCTGTGTGTGTGTGAGCATTGAACTATGAGTCATTGATCAATATCTCTCATCTCTCTCCATTCTCTCCATTTTCGCTGAAGTTAAGCAAGAAAGAGAAAGAAGAAGGCTTAAAGAAAGGTGAGAAGTTGTCCATGAATGCTCAATTTACTTTCATTAATGTTGTTCATGAGGTTGAGGGCTATATTCCTATGGTTGGTGAAGTTTGAGAACTTGTGGAAATTTGGAAGTTGAAGAGTTGAAGAATTGGCTCTAGGAAGAAGAAGAGGTAAGAATTAGAAGCATTTTGGTATAGTTGTTCTGATCATTGGTTGAGTCTTGAGGACTTTGGAATTTGCCCTGATTTTTGATAAATTTTGAAAAGCATGATTTGGTTAGTGTTTAGTGTGGAAATTAGTGTCATAGAGTGTCTTTGTGTATTTGGAATTGGCTTGGAATTTTGGGTTGGAATGGATTGCAATGTGTGTGTTGATTGGAGATGTTAAGGTGACATGTGGTGATTGTGGTAGAACATGCTCATGGATAATGAATATGGTCATTTTGATGGCTCCAATGTGTTCCTTGAGCCAAATTGTGTGAAAATAGTATGTGATTTGAAATTAGGGACCATTGGAAACCAATTGGCAAAATCTGGAAAATCTGTCCAATGTAAGTCTGTTCTGGGCAGTCAGATGGTGTGGACGTTTTGACTGGGCAAATGATGTTGAAAAATTATGAAACTTTTCAGTCTTAAATTTCACATCTCAAGCTTCAAAATGGATATAAATTTTGTGTCATTTTGCTTTTTGAGCTGGGAGTTTGAACTGTCCAAAGTTTGGCATCAAAGCTGGACCCTGTTTTGGTACAATGTTAGGTTTTTGGTAAATCTGGACTTTTGTGGTGATTTCTAGTTATGGACAATATTTTTCCTTGAAAGAGGACTTAAATACCTTTCATTTGGCTTTGGAATCACCCCATTTAGATTTTTCCTGAATTAGTTATGATTTTTGAAAGTTCAGCCAGAAACTGGATTTTCTTGGGCCGCAGCCCAAATGTTTTTGTGCGTCTTTAGACAGCCTTGGGCCGGAGCCAAGGATTTTGGGCCGCAGCCCAAATGTTTCTGGGCAGTTTTAGGCCGCAGACCAAGGATTGTTGGCCGCGGCCCACCCCCAAAAATCTGTGTTTTGCACTTTTAAAGGTGGTTTTTGGTATAGCCTTTCCCAACCCTTTAGGCATATGTTTAGGCCTAAAATAGTCACCTAAAGAGTTCAAATGATAACCAACTTAAAGTATTATAGAGAAAAGAACTTGGAAAAGAGATTGACGGGCTGTCCCTAATTTGGTTTACAGGATTTGATATTTGCCGTCCTCGTGAGCCCGCAGTGCCAAGAAACGTCGGGAAAGGATCAGGTAGTGACTCTCTCTCTTATACTATGTATAATGCTCTGTATGTGTGTGTTATCACTGTTCGGTGATGAATCTTTGATGCTACTGCGATTACAGCTGGTGATAGCTGTCGTTTACAGCGCAAGCTATCGTTTACAGTGCAAGCTGTCGTTTACAGCGTAAGCTGTCGTTATTGTGAATACAACGTAAGCTGTCGTGATTATTATTACAGCGAGAGCTGTCGTATTGTGCATACAGCCGTGAGTGCTGTCGTTTGTGGTGAAAACTATGTATCTTTGAGATTGCTACTGCTGTTGCTGTTTGTGATTTATATACATGCTTTGTGTTATGCATTATGTGAGTGGTTTGTTACTACTGAGATTCGCTCGAATCTCATTCTTTCCTATGACTAACATTTCAGATAGGGCATGTGGCTCAAAGGAGAAGCGGCCAACCCGAAGCACTTAGGATCTTTAGTGATACTAGGGATTTTTGAGATGTTGGTTGTCTATTTTGAACTCGGGATTACTGTATATTTTGAATTACGAATATTACCTTCAGTTTTGGTTGTGTAATCCCCTAGTGGATACTTATAAACCTCAGATTATATGTATAGAACCCGGGAGTTGCCGGGGATTTGGTTATACACTCTGATATGATTGAATGTATATTAACTACACATGTAATTATATTCGAATGTTGAAATTGAGACCAGGATGGGAAAAAGAGTTTTGAAAGTTTTGCGAAAATTCTACTATGAGACTGAAAGTTTAAAACGAGGTTAAAGCATCCAATGGTCTCTAATCCGAATTAAATATGCATTATCGAATTATAATTACGTGTTTAAAAGCAGGGGGTTACAGCAGCAGCAGCAATCTCAAAGATACATGGTTTTCACCACAAACGACAGCACTCATGGCTGTATACACAATACGACAGCTCTCACTGTAATCATAATCACGACAGCTTACGCTGTAATCACCATCACGACAACTTATACTGTAATCACAATAACGACAGCTTGCGCTGTAAACGACAACTATCACCAACTGTAACCGCAGCAGCATCAAAAATCATCATAAAACAGTTATACAACACACATACAGTGCCTTACACATAGTATAAGAGAGAGAGAGTCACTACCTGATCCTTTCTCGACGTTTCTTGGTACTGCGGGCTCACGAGGATGGCAAATATCAAATCCTGTAAACCAAGTTAGGGACAACCTGTCAATCTCTTTCCCAAGTTCTTATTTCTATAATACTTTAAGTTGGTTATCATTTGAACTCTTTAGGTGACTATTTTAGGTCTAAACATATGCCTAAAGGGTTAGGAGAAACTACCCCGAGGACCCTCCTTCTTGGAAGAATTTCTGAATTTTGGGCTAGCTCACTCGAGTGAAAAGAGTCTCACTTGAGTGACACCCCTATCAGCACTCGAGCACCAGCGAGTGAAACACATAAAGTGTTTGCCCGAGAGCAAACCCTGTTATATCATACACCCTCACTTGAGCATAAGAGGCTGTACTCAAGCAATGACCTTAGGTGCACTCGAGCACTAGAAAGTGAGACCCAGCGAGTGACTACCCGAGAGCAACCACAAATTCCCAAGTCTTAAACTGATTCCTCACTCGAGCATGCCCATGTTCACTCAAGCAGAATCATGTCTCACTCGCAAGTCAGGAAGTGTGCTCGCGGTTTTTGCCTGAAGACCTTCCCAAAAGACCCAAAATTTCACATTGTGCTCAAGTGAGTTCCTCCCTCACTCGAGTGATGTCTATCAGATGCCAAATCGTAGCAACTGATATGGCTTTCCAAAATTGACCAATTAAGCTCCAAGGGTTCCTAAACTTATACCAATACTCATTCTCATCCAAAACTTCACAACAAACCTATAGGTAACCCAAAACAACCAAACTTTCACTCAACCAACATAATCTCAACTCTAGACCACAAAATCACCCAAAACCATAATTTGTCAAACTTTTTCTTTTCAAATCCAACCCAAAACCTTTGACACCCACACACTATTTGACATCTATTCCACTACATTACACCACTTAATTCATATCTTCTGAAATCATAAGAAATCAGGGCAAAAATCCAGAATTTGCTAAACTAAATCAATGGTCAAAACAATTATATCAAACTTCATCAAAAACTCACCTCTTAAGCTTGCTGAACTCAAAACTTTGATTCTTCCACTTTCAAATTCCCTCAAGTTTCCACACACCACAAATCACAAGTCTGAAAACATTGAAATAAAGCTCTTGACCATTTGAACAAAATCAATGAAGGTGAAGTGAGCATCTAGAGTCAAATACTCACCTAGAATTTAAGCCCTTCCTTTCTCTTTCTTGCTTCAACTGCACCGAAAATAGAGAGAATGAGGAGAGAGAAATAAGATATTGATGAAAAATCAGATTTTCCTCATTCCCATACACTTAACCGACTTGAGAGGGAGAGAGGTTGAGTTTGAAAATATTGACTTCATACATGGTCCTCAAGATGCCACTTGTCAACATCTTGAGCTTCCTTCCATGGTTTCATATACTCTCCAACACACTTGATTCCACCCCTTGTTCTTTCAATCCTAGCCATTAATCTTGATTACTAAGGAGTTTTCTCTTTGATAGCTGACCAATCGACCGGTAAATTTACCATTTTATCCCTGATTATTTCAATACTCATTAAACCATCACTAAGCATCTTTATATCATGTTGCACAACATGTACTTCAAAAGTGCTCAATTACTATTAATTACTTCACTTTGAAGTTATTAATCCTTGATTACAATCCAGGATATTACACACTATCTTTCAACTAAAGGCATCCGCGACAATAATAGCTTTACCTGAATGATATTTAAGCTCCAGGTTGTAGTCTTTCAGCAACTCTATCCACTGACGCTATCTTATATTCAACTCTTTCTGAACATACAAATACTTGAGACTCTTGTGGTCACAGTACAGTTCTACCATCACACCAAATAAGTAATGTTGCCATATCTTCAATGCAAACACAATCACCGCAAGCTTTAGATCATGAGTGGGATAGTTCATTTCATGAGGCTTTAGCTATTGGGAGGCGTAGGCCACCAGTCATCCCTGCTACATACGGACACACCATAAGCCCTTCTTACTTGCATTACTATACACAACATAAGTCAAGCTAGAATCAGGTATAATCAATACCGGTGCCATTATCAACCTCTCCTTCAACTTAGTGAAACTCTTTTCACAATGTTCATCCTACTTAAACGATTGATCTCTTTGCCCCTTCCAATCCAGTACTGCTTCCACTTTCTTAAGATCCACTGAGACCTCTTCTTACTAGATAACATGGCCTAGAAACTTTACTTTTAAAAGCCAAAACTCACACTTACTCAACTTGGCATAGAGTTGCTTTTCACATAATATCTCCAGCACTATTCCCAAATAGTGCTCATTCTCTTCAATACTCTTTGAGTATATCAGAATGTCATCGATAAACACCACCATTAATTGATCTAGATACCATCGAAAGACACAATTCATGTAATCTATAAATACAGCAGGTGCATTAGTCAATCTAAAAGGTATTACCAGAAACTTATAGTGCCAATACCTCATTCTGAAAGCAGTCTTTGGTATATCTTTAGCTTTCACCCGCAGCTGCTGATAACCTGACCTTAGATCAATCTTTGAAAAGACACAAGAACCAAATAGTTAATCTTAAATGTTATCAATTCTTAGAAGTGGATACTTGTTCTTGACGGTTATCTTGTTTAGTTCTCTGTAATCCACACATAATCTCATACTCCCATCTTTTTTTATTGACAAACAATACAAGAGCTCCCAATGATGAAATATTGGGTCGAATGAACCCTTTTTCAAGTAGCTCTTCAATTTATCTCTTTAGCTCTACCATCTCATTTGGGGCTATTCTGTATAGCGCCTTTGATATTGAACCAGCTCCAAGCATAACTTCTATAAGAAATTTCACTTCCTTTTCTGGAGGCAATCCACTAAGTTCGTTCGGAAACACCTCAGGGAACTCTTTTACCGTGGGCATACTATTCAGAATTTCTTTTGTCTCTCCCTATACAGGAAAGAATACCATACACCCTTGGCACCCTTTCTCCAAGCATTTCTTAGCTTTAACCATTGAGAGGAAGTTCAAGTTAACAGTCTTTCATCATTCCTCTGTGCAGTAGGATAAACTATTTTTTGTTCCCACAATCCAACAACATATTATTTGCCGTCAACCAATCAAAACTCAATTTGACTTCAAATTGATGGAGTGGCAAATAGATCAAGTCAACTATAGACTCATGCCCTTAACGGTTAGCACACAATTCAAACAAGTATCAGCAGTTATAGTGTAACACCACAAAAATGGGCTTAAAGTCTAATGACCTCAAAAGTGAATATAATTAGTATTGACTAATCACTTTTGAAGAATAAGACATGAATTTTGATCTGAATGTGTTGCAATTAGTGCTTAAACCCTATATTTCAACTTAATTATGTGAAAAAGCTTAAAATGAACCCTAAGGATAGGGGAGGGTGAATGAATGAAGAATGGAATGATATAAAGGTGTTTAGTGGTGATTCCGTAAGAATTGCCATAAACAGGGGCAAAATGGAAAAAAGGAAAGTTACCGACCGATTAGTCTATTACCGAAGAGGAAACTCATTGGTAACTTAAAGATCAATAGTTGTGATTAATGCTCAATTAGGCAAGAAGGTGGAATCTTGTGCTTTAAAGCTCATGTATGTTCATGGGTGAGGGAAACAAGATCATGACAGGTGGCATTATATGGACTATGGGATCAAGGTCAAATTGTCAAACCTCTTTCCCTCTCTCTTCCCTCCCAAAGTCAGCTATCAAGCTCTTGGGAGGCCAAAAATCTGACTTCAAATTGTCATACCCATTTCTCTGATAGGGACTTTAGGTGGTTTGCTTCATTTCTCCTGAAGGAACAGAAGGATTTGGGAGAGTATATCTTCTCTGAAATGAAGAGGTACAGAGTGGATGGGAAGGCTACAACACCAATGCCATATCCTCAAATTGAATCACTTATTCTGAAAGAGAATAAGATATGGTATTTGGATAGCAAGGAGCCTATTGAGAGGATGACTCCAGTTGGGAGAAATCAAATTAGGAAGTTAAATATAGACATCCCTCTCAAAGGTCCTCTGGAGTCTGGGTCAAAGAAGAAGAAGAAGACTACTGAGACAGAGGCCAGCAAGATGGATGACACACAGTCATCGGCTCCAGCTGCCACCACTTCATCACCATCCTTTCTCAATGCCACTCTCCAGCACTTCATGGAAAACATACTCAGAGGATTCCATGTGGATATCGCCAACACGAACGCTGAATTGATTACCAACACAAACTTCAAGATGGCGGAGTTGGTTGAGAAAATAGACAAGCGGCATGAGGAGTTGGTTGAGAAAATGGACAAGAGGCATGAGGAATTGCTAGCAGAGCAACGTGCCCAGGGTGAGACTCTGAGATTGATTCTGGCACGACTGGACTCTTTAGGTCCCGAACCTTCTGCCGGTCCATCTTCTTCTGCACCACCACCACCTCCAGTGAACCCTCCTTCTGACACTCCTTTCACTGAGGCTGAACCATCTACCCCTCTGGTATCTAGTCCACCTGAGTCACAAGCCAAAGACATTCTATATACAGTGGACAACCCAGATACTAATGAGACCACACATATAGTCATTGATGATTCACCTCCTAAACCTCAGCCTGAACTTGCTCCTACACCTATTCCCTCTCCTACCCACACTGAGGAAATATCTCCCTCCTCCTCCTCTGAACATCATACTCCAGAGGTTGAGACCACTCCTGAGGTTCAGACCACTCCAGAAGGTGAAACCTCTACTATGGTTGTCTTCCAACCTTCTCCTATTCCTCCCGGCGATGACATCCATATCCCTCGAGTCCATCTGCCTAACCCAGTCCCCTCTAGCTCCTTTGATTCTTCAGGTTCAGATGATTCTATGGTTCTTCCAGTGACACCTATTTCCATGGTCAAGCCTCCTAGCCCTCCACTTGATTGATGAAGACAAAAAAGGGGAGAAGAGCTTGAGAGTGATTTTGTGGAAGTGTCTGTGTTTATGTTGGGTATTTGGGTGTATATGGGGTGTATATGGGTTTTAGGGAGTCTTTTTGAACTTGTTAAACTTTTATCTTGTTTTGTTAAGTTTTATCTTATTATCTTGTAAGATACAACTTTTAAGTTTAATGCAAGTTTATTTAAGTTATGATTTTATCTCAAGTCCATTTAAGCTTTAAATTATGATACATTGTTGGACTAATGAAGTTTATTATGAATGCAAGGTGAATATGTTATAATCTCAATATTTTTTCAAACATAAACTTAACAAGGTTTTTCAAGATGTGTTTATTTGAGAACTTACTCTCAAACTTTTATTCAAAATCACCAAGTTTTGTTATCATCAAAAAGGGGGAGAATGTTAGATCTCATGTTTTGATGATAACAAAAGAATGGTATGAAAAAGAATTGATTAATAAATAAGTTTGAACAAAGTAATAATAGGGATAAACATCACTTGAGGTAAGCATTGGAGTAATGAAGAAAGGCCAAGAGAAAATGCTGAGAAACTTGATCAGAAGCAAGTTTTCTACGGCATTACTCGAGTACGTACTCGAGTAATGAGACAAAACTTGAAGTAAACAGAAGCACCTTCCAGTAACCTACCAACGTTACTCGAGTAGGTACTCGAGTAATAGTTTAAGTATTTTCAAGTTGCTCTCGGCCTGCCAATGTTACTCGAGTAACCAGGTAAATACTTGGAGTTGCTCTCGGCCTGCCAATGTTACTCGAGTAGCTACTCGAGTAACCATGTAAAAGTTTTCAAGTTACACTCGGCCTGCCAATGATACTCGAGTAACTCTGTTTCTGAAAATATGTTGCTCTCGGCACTTTGTACCACTGCCAATGTTACTCGAGTAGCTACTCGAGTAACTCACTGAGGTAAGTAAAAACTTGAAGGTAGTACCTGAATAACTTGATCTAATATTATCTCTTATTCCTCAAGTCATTACTCTAGTATGCAAGTATTTAATGTTCTATTTTAAGTGGATTACTCGAGTATGTACTCGAGTATGCAGTGTTATGTTTGAAAGAAAACCTCAAGTCATTACCCGAGTAATTGATGTACAAAAAGAGAGTTTACTCGAGTAGGTACTCGAGTAACAAGGTAATCAGACTTGATGTGCTCTCGGCCTTGAAATCCTGCCAACATTACTGGAGTAGAGCATCGAGTAATCAAAAGTTTATTTGAAGGTTTACTCGAGTTGGTACCTGAGTAACCTATGAATTTGTGAATGCATTACTCGAGTAGGTATCCGAGTAAACATGAATTTCCAAAGGTTTGAAATTTAGTTATTCCATGCACTACCCGAGTAATCTTATAATTGTTTATTGACTTGAAGTTATTCAAAGCTTTCCCGATGATACTCGAGTAAGTAGTCGAGTAAACTTCAAGGGATACTCGAGTAACTACTCGAGTAAGCAAACCCAGAAAGTTTGAAATCATTTCAACGGTCATTGTTTTGTTTCCTATTTGATTAACTTTTCATTATATTAGTATTCTTAGCATTTCAACAGATAAACAATAAAGAGATCTTACCAAATAAGGAAAGTCAAAAGCAACGCTCAAATGTCACCGACCGTCACCTACCGCAAACGTATGTTTTTCAAAAACTGGAAAAGTCAATAGTGGCTGCGCACGCTCCAACTGACATGAAGAAATATGTTCCAGCAATCATTACCAACGTATCTATATACATGGGAACATCTAAATAGAGAGAAGAATAAGAACACACTCACGAACGTACCATCAAGTTCATTACTCTGTTTTACATTATACTTGTAATTCTATGCTTCAGTGATTCTTATTCACTCTGTGAGAGAGATATTTCATTCAAACTCAATATTTGTTATTGAGGTAACTTAAGGTTGTGGAACCTTGAGTTGGGATTGAATTACAACTTGTAAGGGGGAGCGAGTGTCCAAGTGTAGGAACTTGCTTGTACTAAGGTGCCAAGAACCCACTGAATCTTGGAAGTTATAGTGAAACTCTCAGAGAAGCTCTGAGGACTAGATATAGGTCAAAGTGGTTGTGGCCGAACCAGTATAACTCCCGGTGTACACTTTGGTGATATTTCTCCTTACTCTTTCCTGTTTTAATTTCAATGTCAAATTTTATATTTGCAACAAAATTTTTAAGATCACCCAATTCACCCCCCCTTTTGGGTGAAACGCTTGCTCTAACAAAATTAGTGTCATGTTATGTCATTGGAGCAATAGAATTTATTTAGAACCTTGGAAGGAAAATTGATGCATTTGGGTAATATGCAGTAATGGGATAACCAAAACAAAAACTTGTTAGAATGGGATTTTGGATGTTTTAAAGTTTCCATTGGGTTCCTTGTGCAAATTATGGGCAAATGGTACCGGATAAGAATTTTGGGACCATTGGAAGCATATAGGTTAAGATTTGGAAAATTCTGTCATCTATTGCGTTTTGGCTTCTGATAAGCCTCACCTGAGTAATATGGGGTCTCACTTGAGTGTAGCATCATGGTTTCTCTTTTTCTTCAAGTTTTAGTTGTACTCTAATACAAAGGAAGCAGAAGTGCATTATTTCACCTGCGAGTGATATGGGTCCTCACTCGAGTGTATCTAGTCTCACTTGAGTGTGCATGTGTTTTGCACTATAAGGTCGCGTCTCAGGTTGTCACTCATAGCCCATTTTTCAAGAGTATGTCTTAACACCCATAAGTGTTGTGCCATCACTTGAGTGCTAGAGCTAGGGCTTGAGTGCACTTCTCACTTTAAGGTTTTCTTGTACTCTCGAGTAGTCACTTTCTGGTCCATACTCTATAGGACTAGGGTGAGCATAAGGCTATCACTTGAGTGTTGATCTTTGTACTCAAGTGCAATGATCATTTTATATCTTTGTAGTTGCTCTTAGTCAAGTACTCACACGAGTGAGCTGTCCTCACTCGGGTGCGAGTCATCTTATCACTTGAGTGCTTAATCCATCACTCGAGTACATGAGTCAAAATCAGTGTTTTCACTTTCAAGAGAGGGTTTTGGTAGAGTTTTTCCCAACCCTTTAAGCATGTGTCTAAGCTTCTAGTAGCCACCTAAAGAGTTTAAACAATAACCAACTTTAAGTGTTATGAAAGCAAGAATTTGGAATAGAGATTAATCTGTCGTCCTTGATTTTGGTTTTTAGGATTTGATATTTGCCTTGCTCATGAGCAATATATGCCAGGGCATGCTCAGAAAGAAAAGGTAGTGACGCTTTTCCTTATACTATATGTGATACATTGTATGTTTGATTTATCATTGTCTATGAGTTCTTCACCTGCGGCCCATCGGTGGTTCTGGTGGGAGGATCGTGCCTTCGAGGAGGTGGAGATACAGGGGATGTCATTATGTGGAAGCCGTAAGGCTATATGTGAAAGCCAAAAGGTTATTTGTGAATCCTTCACCTGTAGCCCTTCGGTGGCTCTGGTGGGAGGACCATGCCTTTGGGGCGGTGGAGATACGGGGGATCTGACTATATGATTATGTATATATATGGCAGCTTGTGTAATGTGTTTTGTGCTGCCATACTGCTTGATGATGTCATTGCATGCTTTGTGATTATGTGTGGTATGAGTGATTTGTTACTATTAGGATTATTTTGAATCTCATTCTTTCCATTAACTAACCTTCAGACAGGGCAAGTGGCTCCAAGGGAAAAGAGACAACCAAGGCGGCTAGAACTTCTGTAGAGCAATTTGATTTTGAGTTGTTGGTTATCAATTTTTGATAGGATTACTGTATATATATTTGAGATGTAAATGGTGGCATGATTTTGTGTAATCCCCTATAAGGGAAACTGTAAACCCTTAGCATATATATATATATGAAACTAGGGGGTTGCCATAATTTTGTTGTACACTCTGATATGTATGAATATGATTTAACAGCACAGGGTAGTTATATTTGGAATGTGAATAAGAGACCAGGTTAAACCGATTTCAAAAGAAATTTGTAAAAACCCTATCTCAAGGATAGGATTAAAAATGAAATTTTATCATCCGTTGGTCTTTAATTCATCTTAATTACGTATTTTTGAATTATAATTACTGTTTATAAGGTAGGGGTTACACGTAGCCTTGACACCCATCGGCTTCGACATAACCAAATCAAATGGCAGTTGATGAACATGCAATCCCAGGTGCTTCACAGAGTCATAAGAAATAAAGGAATGACTTACACCTGAATCAAATAAAGCTTGTAGTAAACTACTATTGAGAAGGATTTTACCTTGAATCAGGTTGGGGGACTTTTGGGCTTCTTCATGTGTCATAGTGAATACCTTGCCCTGATTCCTAGGCCTTTGCTCTACCGGCAACCATTTGCACTCACTAGCAATGTGTCTTGGTTGTTTGCAGTTATAACATATCACTTGCCCTAAACACATTTTGCCAGTATGTGTCCACCCACAATGAGAGCATATACATACCATTGGGGATTTATGGGGCTCATCATCTTCAAGTTGATAAGGCTTCTTACCGGTACCCTTAGCTGAGGACCCTTGACCCTTCCGCTTCTGAAGATTACTTCCCTTACTGGGCTCACTACGACCACCACCACCCTTGATTGGGTTTAAATCCCTCAAATGATTCTCTATGATTCGATACTCTATAGCTTTGTTGAACACAGTAAATTGTCGGGTGACCAACCTTTTCCTTAACTCACATCACAAGCCTTGGATCAACATATTGGAGCTCCACTCCTCATCAACCATACGTTGTAGATAGGAGGAGTATCGGGCTAGTCAAATGAACCGAGACAGGTAGTCATCAAATGTCTCTGCATCACCCTGCTTTATAGACAAGAATTTTGACTCTTTTTCTATCCTCACATATCTTGGGAAGTACTTATCATTAAATTGTTCCTAGAACAGCTCCCAGGTCAGAGGCTCATTCCTGGTTCACAACGTCATGGCAATATTCTGCCACCACCTATCAGCATCCCCTCAAGCTTATAGATGGCCAATCATACCTTCACCTCGGTCAGGCATTCTAGCACTTCAAAAATCTTCTCTAGTCAGATCAACCAATCTTTAGCTGCTTAGGGATCAAGCCTTCCCCTGAAGATTGGGGCAGATGCTTACAGAATTTGGAGACCCAGAATTATAGATCTCTCTCGTTCCAGGCTAGCACCTTATGTGATTCCTGATTCGATTCAGTGTTTGGGGGTGACTCTGGAGGTCAAATTGACCCTTTAGCTATTTCTTCATGGGTTATCTCTTCTTGAATAGACTAGACTCTATCTTCATTACATTTTTCTTTCTCCTCTGCTCCATTAATTGTTAGAACCGGCTATCACCCAAGAGGGGGGGTGAATTGGGTGTATAATAAAAACTTAAGAATTTTAGAAATCTTTTCGTATCTTAACGAAAGTGGTAAGTATGAAGGTTTATAAATCAACAGTTAGATTAAATAATATATGCTGGAAATATAAGAGTTTAGGGAAGAGAATATGCAAACTGTGATTTATCCTGGTTCGGTCCAATCTGTGATGGCCTACGTCCAGTCCCCAGGCTCCTCCTGAGATTTTCAAATCCACTATCTTCTTGTTTAATCCGGGCACAAGAAAAGCCTTTACAATCCCACAAGTTTAGCCGGGTACTTGTGAAACCTTTTACAAACTTCTCACTGAAATACTCCCCCTTACGGCAAGTCTTACGAGCAGAGCAATCCCGAAGATCTTCCTCTCCTGCTTACTCATGCAAGTCTTACGAGCAGCAACGTTCTCTCCTGCTTACACCCCTGTAAGTCTTATGAGCAGCAACGTTCTTTACTGCTTGCACCTTGTAAGTCTTACGAGCAGAATGTCTTACGGCAATTCTCTCTACTGCTTCTCCGTAAGAAAATCAACCCTCTCAAGGTCCTTCTACCTTGAGATCAACTCAGAAATATAGATGAAAGTGTTTACAGACTCTCTCACAGAGTGGATATAATACTCACTGAAGTACAATACAAATAATCACTCTCTCAATGATAAGTAATACAGAAACTGGAAAACAGAGAGTGTTTGGGTAGACGCAGAGAATTCATGTTATTCGCATGTTGGGTCGTTGCTCTGTTTTCTCTGTCTTTTTCTATCTTTCTCAGTTTTTCTGTCTGCCTTCCAAGTTGAATGCTTTCTCTCATTTATAGTTGATGAAGATGATGACCGTTGTGAACATTCGTCCGTTGGAGTCCCACTGCTTCATTTGACCGTTTGAGCATATTTGAAAAATAAGCTTCTGTCCGTTGTGAAGCAAAGTGGAGCGTCTTGTGTTTCAGACAATTTTTCATGGTGTGTCAGTTGCTTGTCGGTGGTAGGTAGCCGCCATTCAGTGTGTAATGATGGAGTTCAACGTAATTGACTTTTATTTGAATCTGCAAGCTCACCGTTAAATTTCCTGTTTCACACTGCAAAATACTTAATCATTAATATGATGAAGTATTACTCATGGGTATGTTGGATCATTGGTCAAAAGATGATTTTCTGGCTTCTGTGACTCATCATGTTGAGTGAAGAATTTTCATACGTAACCTCCATTCTTGAAGATTCAACCCAAATATGTAAACTCCTGTTTTACACTTGAAATATATGTTAGATAATGTTTAGAAACAATAACAAGTGAAAACATAATGATTGTATAACGTTTAACCATGTTTGGATTGATTGCTATGAGGTTCTGTGATTCTTCGTTGCTTCTGTCAGAACTTCACTTCGAGTGCAATATGGCTCACTTCGAGTGATCTTCCTGTTTTCCTCTTTGTGCTTCAGTTTTTCGGGTTGTGCTTGCAAGGATTTCAGAGAGACAGAATTCTCACTCGCAGGTGATATGGTCTCTCACTCGAGCACACACCTTCTGCTCGAGTGCGCCTCAAGTTTTCACGTGCATACTTCTTCTCGGGTTGTCACTCGCACATCATTTTACAAGAGTGAGATTTTGTGCTCGCGAGTGATATGGTCCCTCACTCGAGCACACATACCTCTGCTCGAGTGAGACGCATATTCTCAAGGAATATGCTCTCAAAATCAACACTCGCATCAGGATCTCAGAGGGATGAATTTATCACTCGCAGGTGATATGAGCCTTCACTCGAGCACACACCTTCTGCTCGAGTGAGAAATCATCCAATGCTCGAGCATGAATCCTAGTGCTCGAGTGTTGCAACTTTCTTCACGTTTCATATGCTTCTGGACATCACTCGCACGACATTTTTCAGAGAGTCAGTTTTTACACTCGCGGGTGATGTGGGGCCCCTTTAGAAAAATTTGATTCATTTGATTCAAATGATGTATCATAAGAATGCTCTTATCATATGCATTCCAATGCAACAAGAATCAGCTCCAAACTCCTTGTCTTCTGTAAGTTATGATCGAAGGAGTGTATATTTCGCTAGTCTGCACAAGCATCAACTTCCAGAAGGCATAGCTCCTAGAATATACGTTCAAATTATGCAAATTACCTATCCATAGAAAGCTCTTTGAGTCTTCTTTCATTTGGCACTGGTCTCGTCTCAATCCGATGTGTGGTTTGTAAGTTACGAGCAAAATACCGAACCTGTGTCGAAATATGACGGTGATTTCAGTTTCATTTTCGACGATTCATAACTCCTTCATTTGATCTTCTTTCAATTTGATTCTAGTGCCAATTTTACGTGTTGGGAGTCTTCTTTCATATGCCACCGGTTTCGGGTCAATCCGACGTGTGGTTTGAGAGATATGATCAAAATACCAGACCTCACTCAAGCTGAACGTAAAACAGAGTAGAACAGAGTATTCTCCCGTGCTCGAGTGAAATCAGCTGTGCTCGAGCATGTTCTTCCTGTGCTCGAGCATAACACCTTGTGCTCGAGCATAACTCCCCTAGAAGTGCCAAAACTCATATATAAGTCATCTTAGCTTCATATTAACATATTCCAACCATTATTTGATCATAGAAACCTCCGATAACATTATAGACACCTCCAATATCACATCTAACAACTTGAATCTTGATATTCATGATAGATCTACCAAGTTCTTCATTCTTCAATATCTTTCTTCTTGGTTTTCTTCTTGATAATAATTCTCCATAACCAAAGCAAGCATCTCTTTGATTATCTTCAATTTCTTTCTTCTTCTTCCTCTTGTTCATTTTCATTAATTCAATCTTCTTTATTCTTTGCTTGACTAATCTACAAAATATGTACCATTAAATATAGTAGTTAGTCAAAGAAATACATTATATAAACTTTTTGCTTTTATCACTTAATATCTATATTTGACATCATTAAAACTAATCATATCTAACATTAATCACATCCCGCTGCTCCATTAGCATGCACATCATCTGTTATATAAGATCAGGTGGGTTGTCATGTATTTCTTCCACCCCTGATCACATCATTTGGATCCGTTTGCCTGCTATAAGTTAGTCATTGGAAAGAGTGAGATTTATATGAATCTCAGAAGTAACAATTTACTCATAAGATGTATAATAACAATACATGTAAGCAAATCATAAAGCAGCATCCACAGCAGCAATCACATTTGTGACTTTGGCCACATCACGACAGCTCTCACGACTGTATGCACAATACAACAGCTTTCACTGTATTCATAATAACGATGGCTTTCATTGTATTCACAATAATGACATCTATCATAGCTGTATTTGTATCAGCATCTGCATTTGTCATAAATCAATGATAAACACAACCATACAATGCATTAAACATTATATAAGAGAAAGAGTCACTACCTTGTTCTTTCCGCTTATACTCAGGCACCGATTTCTTATGCTCAGAGCATATGTCAAATCCTATAAATTATAAGTAAGGACAAGTTATTCCCTATTCAATTCTCAACTCCAAAATACTTGGGGTTGGTTATCATTTGAGACCATTAGGTAACTATGAGAAGCTCAAACAATAGCCTAAAGGGTTGGGAGAACTAGACAAAAAACCACCTTTCCAAAATTCAAAGTGCCAAATTTTAGGGGTTGGCCATGGCCAAGACCCTCTCTGCCATGGCCAATAGAAGGTCAGAAATATTTTGGCCACGACCAAGAATAGGTCAAAGAGTTTTGGGCTGCTACTAAGAACTAGTTAAGCACTTGTTGGTGCGGCCAAGAACCCCTAGCCGCAGCAAAGAAGTGACATATTTCTTGGTTGACTTCCAACAACCATATCCTTTCACACATACATCGAAACAATACAAACTTTATATCATTTTAAAGCTTGTAATGTCTACTACAAAACTAGAAAGTTTCATAAAATTTTGACATCATTTGCTATTTCAAAACACCATGTAAAATAGGTCCCTTGCATAGAATTTTCACTTGACAATATTTCTAGTTTTCAACCTAAGTTTCCAATGGTTCCAGAATTCACAACCAAGACTACTCCCACACATTTTTTCACATAGAATATAATAAAAACATTAAAATAACCAAATTCTCACTCCTTTCATATGTTCTATTTTGGCAACATTCCAACACAAAACTCACACTTGCCAACATTTCACATTCAAGACTCCAAAACAATTCCATTGTCCAAAACACAACACAAAACACCATGCCAACAATTCAAGCATCATGAACTCTCTAAAACCCTAATTAAATGAAAAATAGGGCAAAAATATAGAAATCAAAGGTCTCAACCAATGATCACAACATATATACCGAAAGGTTGCTTTTGCTCACCTCTTTCACTATCTCTAGCTTGTTCTTCAATTCTCCAACCACTAGCTTTTCTTGAATACTCAAAACACCTCCTCTTGAAAATATAAAACCATAGGATTAAAGCTCTTGTCAAGATGAATAAGATTAAATAAGAGGTTTTTGACATTTAAGGTCATTCACAATGTCAAAATGCAAGAAGAATACCTTGATTTCTTCTTTTTCTTTCCTCTTCCTTCTTGAACAAAAATGAGAGCTGAAGAGAGAAAGTGTAGATGATGAATGATCACCTTTTTGCACTCCCTCCATACCCCTAGCTAAATTAAAGAGAGAGGGAAGAGAAGTTGAAACTTTGACTTCCATCCAATGGTCCAAGTGTCCTCATCTTGTAGCTTCTTCCAAATGCATGCAACCATAGGATTATTCCTTCTAATTTCATTAGCCATTTAGTCACACCTCTTGATCTTTTAGTTGATAATAAAGTCCCTTTTCAGTAGCTGACTAATTTTCCTATAAATTTGTTTATTCCCGTTTTGCCCCTGACTATGGCAATTTTTATAGAATTACCACTTAAGACATTATATAACCCTATTAACTCATGTCATGCGCCCTCCCCTCTCTTTTAATTCCATTTAGGCTTTAACACCATAACTAAGCTTAAATACAGGGTTTGACCACTGTCTACTGCTAACACGGGTCATTCGGTAATAATTCACATTCTATTCTCTTAAAGTGTTTGTCTATATTAATTACATTCACTTTTGGAGTTATGAGCCCCTATACATAATTTGGGGCATTACACTTGAAGATATGCATTTCCAAAGTTAGAGGTTGAAACTACAGTCTATTTTGGAATAGTATGGAAATTCGTAGAATATAGAGGACTTAATAAGCTTCAAGTAGGGCTTAGAATTACTCCATTTCAATTTTTGAACATTTAGTTATGATTTTTAGAAGTTCAGCCAAGAAATAGGAATTTCCTTGGCTGCGGCCTAAAAGCTTCTGACCTGTTTTTGGCTGCGGCCAAAGGTTCTTGGTTGAAGCCCAAAAAGTTCTAACTATTTCTTAGTCGCAGCCAACCCCCAATTTTAGCACTTTGAATTTTTGAAAGGTGGTTTCTAGTCTAGCTCTCCCTAACCCTTTTAGGCTTTTATTTGAGCTTCCAATAACCACTTAAAGGACTCAAATGATAACCAACCCCAAGTACTTTAGAGCTATTAAGGAATTGAAGTAGGTAATAACTCATTGTCCTTAATTTTGACTTATAGGATTTGAAATCTGCCCTGAGCGTAAGAAAACAGTGGTCGAACAACAGCGGAAAGAACAAGGTAGTGACTCTTTCTCTTATATCATGTATAATACTTTGTATGTATGTGCATATCATTAATTATCAAGAATATGACTAATGTTACAGATGTCAAGAATTGTTACGAATGCGATGAATGTTATGAATGTCATGAACTATTACGAATGTGATGAATGTTACAAATGTCACAAATTGTTACGAATGTCAAGAATGTTACGAAGGTCAAGAATGTCAAGAATGTGATGCTGCTGTGAATGCTGTTATGTGATGTTGCTTACATGCTTTGTGAAATTATATATCATATGAGTGAAATGTTACTACTAAGATACATATGAATCTCACTCTTTCCAATGACTAACCTACATTCAGGGCAAGCGGATCAAAGGACAAGCAGGTAAACAAGGGTGGCTAGGGTACGCCGATAGAATACATGGGTTTTTGTTTGTTGGTTATCAAACTTTTGAAGAATTTGTATTTGTTATACTAGATGTAAATGTAAGTACAATGTAGTAAAGGTGGTCGTGTCGAGTATAGACCTGAATATTGTATGTAACCCCGAAAAGGGTACTAAAGACAGGAGATTATGCTTGATAGGCCCTATTAGTTGATGAATGTAACCCAAGAGTTTGTCAGGAAATTTTGTTACGTACTCTGATATTATTGAATGAAATAGAGCTAAACAAGCCAAACAATTTTGAAAAGAAAAAATGAGACCTCATCAAACGTATTTTGAAAAGTCTACTTAATCACAGGTTCAAACCTTATCTTGAAGTGGAGACCTCAAATGAGTTGTAAATTATCCTCTAGTCTCCAGTTTAACTTTATAACACATTTTCGAACTGTTTTCAAAGCCTCTAAGTAAAGGGGTTACATGTGATATATAGTTTGGTTTTTTACGTTAACAAAACTCTTTTTTCTAATGCCATTAATGAAAATATTTGATAGATATAATATCACACAAGTTAGTTTTTTTTTTTTTGTGATTAACATAGTTTAATATTCTTCTCATCGGAAAAAAAGTTCAAGTAAAAAAAAAATTCTTTTCTCAACAAAAAAAAAATCATTTAATTGTATTTAGCTTATGCTTTCCTTTTTTTTTTTTTTTTTGCTTAAATTATTCCTGAGGATCCTTCCAAACCACAAAAAATTTCTTTGATTTTAGTGAGTCATATTTTTTTATTATACATTACTGTTTATATACATGTACTTGTTGAAAAATAAGTTACATAGCACTAAAACCCTTTTAAGAAGAGGGATGTGATTAAGAGAGGACAATAAAGTTATTTAACCCCCTTTTGAAATCATAAATTGTGTTGATAATTTAATTAGGGATTTATTAAATTGACCTACCTTATTTAGAATATCTCTATTTCATGCAGCTTTATATGGGATTTTCCCATTAGATAAATATTATTATATTTTTTATAAAAAATATGAAAAGGAAATATGTAAAAAATTGTAAAACATAGTTGGCTAAATGCCAGCCCGTTTTGATGCGAGCGATTTTAACACAATTACGGGCTAGCCTATATTACCATCTCTACTAATAAGTATTCACCAATTGTTAAATATTCTATTTGTTGGGGGCAAATCCAAAATTATCATGCAATTTAGTATATCTTCTAGCTCCTCCTAGTATTAGGCACATCCTACTGGCGGCAACACCTGCAAATAAGAGAGTTGATTTGAGTTATGCCTGAGGATACTATCCTTAAGAGCCATTCCGCAACTACCAACATATAAGAAGCAGCACTTCACAAGATTAAACAAACTCTTCCTACAAAACCAAGGTGAGTAAAACTATGGAAGATAATAAAACTTAGCAAGGTAGAACACTAGAGGAGGAAAGAGAAGTTGCTCGAAAACTCAAAGACCTTCGGTTTCATACCCTTTTATAAGTTGTGGATCATCATAACGTTGGGCAGACTTAAACACTTTTAATGACAATTAACTCATCCGTTAATACACACAAATACAATTAAATGGGCAAATACATAGTCATCAACACACTTAATGATGGTTAAAGACATCGGTTATAGATACTAAAGATTCATAATGGTTATTAGAGTGACGAATTAATTAGACAGGTATTTCTTATAAAGAGTACTTAGTACCGTGTTTAACTCGCATATAAGGGGGGTGGAGAAATTGCTTGATTTCAACTGTGTTTCCGATGACCCGTTGTCGTGTAAGTAAGCTTGTTTCTCCTCTTGGCCCAGTTACTAGCCCAAGACCACTTGTTATTACTTAGACCCACAATCCCATGTAATGTGGAACTCTTCCTTTGACACACCCATACACTTTATCAACAACACTATTTAGAGAAAAAATCAAAACTGTGCTTGTATAATGCGCTAAGTCATTACAACTAACGTGTAATCCATATGACAATTGCTCTTAGAGAAATTATCTAACATAGCTTAAGGCGCCTAATGAGTTATCGATTTGATCTTTAAGGATGAGGTCTTCTAAATTATTTATTTGACATAATAACTTCCATTTTAACATTAAGCATAGATGTTAAACTGCTTATGGACTTATTTTCCAAAGTGGTTTACATGTTAACCACATGACTAACGCGTTAACCAATATGTGCCACACATTAAGATTTAAAACAATCAATCATACATTAAGATTTATAGAACTCATTAAGACTTCACAACCCATATGAATATATTCCTAATTCATATACAAATTATGGTTTCAATTATATGATCTGCACACATGCATCCCTTTCTGGTCTCAACATACATATTGAAATCATTCTAAAGATGGCAAATCAATTGAAAGCATTAAGAACAATAATCAAAACTCAATCATGAAAGAATAATTAAAAATAGATTTAATAAGTTAAGATTCAATACGTCATTAGTAAGCTATATCATCACCATAGGAAAATGGAAATTTAGCTCATGATAAAATTAAAAACAAAACCAAAATACATTGAAAACTTCATAAACATTGCATTAAACTTAATTATTAAAGCCTAAAACATAAAGATACAACTACAAGATGCATGAAAATGGAAAAATTTAGCTTTCCATATAGGAGGTAAAACCTTCCATGTAGGTGGCAACCTATACCATCCATAAAGGAGGACTACCTAAGCCTTCTATGAAGGAGGCATACAAGACGCAAATACAATGCATAAAATTAACTCTAAGATGGTGTGTTTCCTTATGTCTTGAGCTCCTCTATTTATAGATGGAGGGGGTGTAAAAATTGCCACATTATTAAACATGAATCTTGACCTTAAACCACCAATATTGACCTTATGGCAGCCAAACTTCTTGATTGCAGCCTAATTTTGACAATCAAAATGGTGGAATTTCACAATGTGATCTTCATGAAAGTTGTAGCTCTGGTTCTTAGATTGAAAACGCACCTAGAAGCTCCTCATTTCAACATTTGCTACTCAAGTTATGATCTAACTCAAGTTATGATCAAATTAGTGAGCAAAGGTTAATCTGGGACAAGTTCACCTTCTCAACTTCTAAGCAAAATTTGAAACCCTTGAAGTCAGAATTGGGCTTTGGCCTCAACATAAAAGTTGTAGAGCTTTTTCTTAGCTTTGTATCCATATAAAGAACGTCTCAATCCGACATCTAAAGCTCTAGATATTGCTTAAAAACTTAAATAAGGTCAAATTTAGTATTTTTCAATAAATTCTATTTTATGCCAAAATCATTATTTATTTATCAATAACACCCAAATTCATTAAATTAAACTCAAATATCATCCAAAAACTCATCATATGAGGGAAAATTAATTTGCAAATATTTTACTTATCAAATTCCCCCATACTTAACTCTTGGACATCCTCGAACAACAAAGAGTGACTAATAAGTGCTTCCAATAAAATTAGAAGTGTCAAGTCATAAGCAAGAACATAATTGAAGAATAAAGAGATCATGGTATTCATGAATCAATGAAAATATAAACTAATAACTTTATTTGAAAATGAATGAACTGAACTCATAATTGTGACTCACTCTCTCAATCTCTCAAGTGTTTAATGGTAAGTGTTTCGCTCAAATTCAAACGAAAAAATTGCACTACCATAAGCTTGCTAAAAATCTCAATCTCCACTATCTAATTCACATGCATAATTCAAATCAAAAGGACTTATTGAGGGTTGTAATGGGGTTAAGGTAAAAGGAATGTAAAGCGTGATATGAATGGCTACATTTAAGAGATTAATAGAGCAATTGAAAAATGGGCCAACTTATGAATAAATTTATCTCATCACAACAACCCACAATTTTAATTCAAATACTCAATATCTCTTTTTTTATTTCTTTTTTTATTTTTATTTTTTTACTTTGCAACTCTAAAGTTCATGATTTATACACCCCCACACTTGTCAAAAGCCCATTTTACAAAAATTTCAAATGCTCTGCTAATCTTCCAAATGAGGTAAAAGCACTTGAGATATCATTAAAACACATGTTAATGGGTTGGGAACAAAGAAAAAATCAATTAGGCTCAAAGAGGCTTATCAACAATATAATTGCAAGGTTGGCTATTTGGCTCTAGCTAAAGAAAGAAAATGAATGTCTTTATCATTTTTTAAAGTGCATGTGAAATGCAATCTCGACCAGATTTAAAGCAAGTTCTAGAGTGACAACTTAGTAGGTGAATATCACATACCAAGAGAAATAATCATTATTGATCAAATAGGTTGAAAAGCTCACAGTCAGGGGCTTTCAAACTCACCTCATTCAATCTCAAAATTCATCACTAATCCCAACAATCAGTTGGTCAATCATGCTATGAAATCACTTAATTCAATTGATCCATACTTCAAACTTATATACTTCTTAAGATCATTAAAAAGCACCTAAATAGAATTTTTTTTTTTTACTTTTTTTTAAAGGAACAAAAAAATGCAACTAATAAAATGCATCTCAAGAGTTAAGAATAACTCTTTACTCTGCCATCTTTGCACACCCCATGCATCTAATGGTTTTACTAACTAACTTTTTTTTTTACTACCCCTCTCCCATGTCCTCAATGTCTTCTAGAGCTTATAGAAGTTTTTATTTGATGACATAAACACACAATAAACCAAAATGCTAAGAGTAAAACTTAAGAAAAATTACAACTGAAGAGTGGTATATGGATTCTGCTTCTGATTGTTATATGAATATTGCCTACCTATTTGCTTGACTAACAAATCTGGTTTAGGTTTATAGGTTTGTAGTTGTTCAATCAGATGATCAGCAGTTAGTACAGAAATTATGCAATGGTGAGTCGCTTGGGGTATAAATCCTGTTTCCATAGTATAATCAAAAAAGACAACAGATCATCATAAAAATCATTAACATTTAACAATCCTAATGTCTTTTTGTGAAAGTTTAGCTTAGCTCAATATGCAACGCTAGAAATCCCATCCCATGTCTCTAAACCACCAGGTAGAGTATAAAAGCTTCAGCATGGTAGAATATACGTCCCATTCGTTCAACCAAGCTTGAAACTTGTAACTCTTGTCCTAAGGAAAAGATGTGATTATTCAACTCCTTCACCCTTATACTCAAACCCTTGCTTCCATTAATGGTTGCAAAAATGGCCACACTTTCCCTTAAAACCTGGATACCTTCACCATATATAAAGTTGATCTTTCTAGCAGCTAATGCATATCCAAGTTCTTTTGCTATAGTTAGAAATTCTCTATCCTTTCCTGAATCAGTTTCACCAAAAATGCAAATAGATTTAAATCTACATTTTAGTATGATACCCTTTTCTCTTCTTTTTTTCTCAGACATTTTGTGTGTTTACAAATGGAAGAGTGTGTCAAACCCCTTAACATTTCGATATGTGTAAAGTGTTAAGGGCAGAATTCCAATGGCATACAGAAATAGTACAAATATAATGATAAAGAGTACTTGTTTACATACAGGAGTCTCCACGCAGGGTTTGAAAGTATATATACAAATTGCCCAAAAACTAACAAAATAAACAAATAATATAACCAACAACTCCGCTCTCATAACTCGCACTCCTTAGTTGGCAGTATTTGCTGCCTTGCCCTTGGAGCTGCTAGCTTCTGCTGGAATATTTTAATTTTTAAAAAAGGGTGAGATTCAAATAATCTCAATAGTAATATACAATCAATCATATAAAGTGCAAAAATTAAATATGCAATGCACCATATAATGTAAAATGAAAATTCATGCTATATCATGTATGTGCACAATGCTCAGGGCCAAATGACTATTTGAATCCCCTACTTGTCTGTGTACCTCAGCTAAGTCCCAGACCAAAGCTACGTAATGTGCCCAGGCACATATTCATATCATAGAATAAAGCAACATACAATATATCCACATTTACATAGTGTATGAGAGAGAGTTACTACCTTGTGCCCCTTTTTGCAAAAGAAAATATTTCCTAATTTGGTTCAACTCAGCTCAACAATCGAGTCCTAAAAATCCAAATTTACAAGAATTAGGTTAAAACTCATTCATGTATTACTTTAGACTCTTTCCAAAGTGTTTTTGTTGGTTATATTAGTCCAATTCTGTAAAATTACCAAAATACCCCAAGGGACCCAGTCTAGGCACCTTTTTACCTAGTCTGACCGTACTTTTCCAGAAATTTTGACCCGGGCTATTCCTACACAGTTTTGCATGTATAATCCATTTTTTTAGATCCCATATGTTTTGATGATAATAAAGATTAGACCAATGATAAAAGAGGATATGATAACAAATAAATTTGAACAAAGTAAATAAATAACAAAGCTTTACTTGAAGTAAGCACTTGAATAATGAAGAAGATTTGAGAGAAAGAGCAAAGGAAAAACCTCACTAGTAGTCTTTGTCTATGTTTACTTGAGTAACTACTTGAGTAAGGAACATTATTACACGAGTAGGCACTCGAGTAATGTTGAAAGAAAATGTTTTCGAAAGCACTGCCAAAATTTGGATGGCGTTACTCGAGTAGTCACTCGAGTAATCTGTAAACTTATATGAACTATTACTCAGTAGCCACTCAAGTAACACATGAGAAAAGGCTTTACTCGAGTAGCCATTTGAGTAACCAAGGCAAAAATCTTCGAGTAGCTCTCAGCCAAGAAATGCAACAATTTACTCGAGTAGCCACTAGAGTAACCAGGTGAGAAAAAGGCATTACTCGAGGGAGCACTCCAGTAATCTCTAGAGTTATTTGAAGCATTACTCGAGGGGTCACTCGAGTAATCAGGTAAACAAAGAACAAGAATTTGATGCAATTACTCAAGTGAGTAATCAAGTAATCTGGAAAGTTATTTGGAATTTACTCGAGGGGTTACTCGAGTAAGGTTTGAGGAAACAACATGGCCACTCGAGTAACCACTCGAGTAATAGGCTTACTAGAGGAAGCACCTGAGTAACTTGTGAAGAAAAGACATGGCTACTCAAGTAGCCACTTGAGTAATCAGGTATTTCCAAGGTTTGTGATGTATCTCACTTCATGTCTTACCCGAGTAATATCTTATGAAAAATGTTGAATTATTCACAGCCATATTTTTTATAGGTTGACTCGAGGGACTACTCGAGTAACAGATATAATCACTTGAGTATCCACTAGAGTAATGAAGTCCAGAAATCATTTTTTTAATCGAATCATTATTAATTTATTATCTATATGATTAACTCTTCATTGCACTAGTATTCTAAGTACATTTGCAGAGAAACAATGAAAAGATCATGCCAGAAGTGAAAAGTCAAATAAAAGTCAGAACGTTCACCTACCGCTACCTACCTCAAATGGATAGTTTTCAAATTCGAAGAATAGTCAACCATTGCTGCGCGAATCTAATGGAGATGTTTGAATTGCTTCCAACGGATACTACAAATCATCTATATATATGGAGCATTTAAAGAGAAGAAAACAAGAACTGAGAACACACGAACATACATCGATCAACATACTCTTTGTGCTTTGTTTTCTTATACTCATTCATTGTACTTCAGTGATTATATATTTGCTCAGTGAGAGATTTTTTCATTACAAACTCAATATTTGTTATAGAGACAACTTAAGGTTGTGGAACCTTGAGTTGGGGATTTGATTGCAACGTGTAAGGGGGAGTGAGTGTCCAAGTGAAGGAACTTACTGTGTACTGAGGTGCCAAGAACCCACTGAATCTTGGAGAATATAGTGAAACTCTTAAAGACACTCTGAGGACTGGACGTAGGTCAAAGTGGTTGTGGCCGAACCAGTATAACACCCGGTGTACACTTTGGTGATATTTCTCTTTGCTCTCAACTACTTTAAATATTCTGTCAATTTTCTTATACGCAACGAAATTTCTGGTATCACCCAATTCACCCCCCCCCCTCTTAGGTGAAACCTTGCACTAACACATTTTTTACCTCAGTTTTCACAAAATCACAGCTAAATGACAGTTTTTCCCTTGACAGCCCCTATTTAGGGTTTTAGGGGTATTTGTGTAATTTCACTTTTTAGGGCTTTTCTCAAAAAGTGATCAACATCAACCCTACACAATTTTCCCTCCTGAACATGATGGAATCATCAGATTAATGAAATTCATGCTCCTACCCCTCTAAATAGCTCTAGCCGAAACATAGAAAGGAAAAGGAAAAAAATGCAACTTTATGTTTCAACACCCAAAGCTTACTCCTTTTTCCTCCTAACTCTTTGTTAAACCATTTAAACATATACTAAACAAGATTTGAAGAAATTTGGGTAGCATAACCCCTTAGGGTTTCCATTTCCCAAATTTACAAGATCAACCAAACAATCCACAAATCAAACCAAGAATCACAACAACAACATCAATACACCAAGGATTTGAGATTTTTGAAGTTACCTCTTGATTCTTGGTGGTTCTTTCTCTAGGCTGACCACCCTCTCTCTCTCTCTCTCTTCCTTGAGATTTTGCTTGCTACACCATGATTTCCATGAAGATTAGGAGATTAGATAAGCTATTTTACAAGAAATGAAGCTTAATCACAAGATCTACAAGACTTACCTTCTTCCTCTTAAGCTCTCCTCTTCTCTCTAGTTCTTAAGCTTTCTCTCTCTCTCTCTCTCTCTCTCTTGCTTGGCATGAAAATGGGCTAAGAAAGATGAAGCATGGCTTTTAAAATATCTTCATATTTTCCCCTAATTACTATTATCACAAAATTGGAATTTATGACACTACATATACTTTGGGCTTATCCTCTTATAATTAGTGTCATAGGCCCAAAAGACACTTAAGGGTCCCTATCTTATGACCCAATTGAGCTTCATTACATTAAGCCAACTACATGTACCCAATATATAGTATTTTAATCTAATTAAACATGTGCTCCGACTTTAAAAATTCTAATTTAATCCCTTGCCTTAGGATAATAACACTTGGCATTTCCATAATCCAAATAACTATTTCCCCTCCTATTTTTCTTTAATAGGCGAAATTCACAAAAATAAGGGAAATAATAATTGCTCCAACCTTTCCCACAATCTCTTAATTCATTTATGCACAAGTTCACTTTGACTTTTCAAACCTTGATTATTTGACCAAGAATGTTCCAAATATATATATATATATTTCCCCTTTCTTTTCCTTAATTAATTGAAATTAACTTCAATTAATTGGAAAATAATTAATCTTGTGCTTTACTGACAAATTTACAATTTTGCCATTACATTCCTTGGATTTAATTCTTTTTCTTAATCATGGCCAAAATAAATCTAAATATTGGGCCAAATAATTTACTTTACTATTCCTCTATTTTGGGCTTTGATATTGCGCTTTTTGGAAAACCCTGGAATTAATTTCATAACTTGTTATAGCCAGTGTTTTCAGGCTCGGACCGGTCCAACCGTCGACCTGAGAAGAGGGCGATCTGTCTCAAAGCATTCACCCACTTTACAGGTAAGGCCGGAATGAGCTGTTTGAAACCAGGATTTGAGCCGGTAGCCAGAAAAAAATCGTCACCCGGAGCGGGTTTTGAAAAGCCGGCTGGGTGAAGAACTCAGAGTGCAGCAAGCCATATGCAAAGAAGAAGGAGAAGAAGTTGACACAAAAAGAGGAATATCAAACCAAATCTATATCTAACATCAAATAAAACTGATTTATAAAGAACATATAAAAAATCATATATGAGAAAAAGAAAATCAAAGAGCTTTATTGTTCTTATCTTCCAAGTGCTTTGATGTCTGCTGATTGCCGTTTTGCCTTCGTCGGAGATTGCCTTCTACTTTCTGGATTTAGGGGTTTTTCAAATGTTTAAAGTAAAGAAGAAAGAGATTGCGATTTCAGAATTGTCAAAAAGAATGCCTCGATCCTCGATGTAAAAGCTGGCTGTTGTTAAAAAAAGAAAATAACATGTTTTTTTGCTTTAGTCATTTTCCTACCTCCAGGTTGTAACCTATATGCCTACATATAGGTAATGCTTATTTCTTTTCTTTTTAATAATATTTAGCTTTCACTGCATCAGTCATACACGTTTACCGAGGAATTTAAAGTTGAAACTTTTTTAACTCTCTTTTTCCTTATTTTTTTTGTTTTTCTTTGTTTTTAGCTTTTATTTACATATTCTTAATTTCTCATTTCATTTTCATTTTTATCTAAAATACTTAATACAAAATTAAACATGTGCTTATCATTACCATCGGAAAAAAAAAATTAAATATATGTTATAAGATACCATATAAATTTATTACCTTATTTAAAAATTAAACTATTTAAGTTTTTTATTAAATTATTTGGTAATTTAATATTTTATTTTTTACATATGTTATTATATAAGTATATAATATTATTTTTTTATTTAATTATTATGTCACCGGTTCGACCGAACGGCCTGACCGTTTCAGCTAATTGAACCATGACCCGTTAGCCTTTCTAGCTTGATCTTCGATCCGGCTTTTAAAACATTGGTTCTAGCTCAATTCTCATGAAAATGAAAATTTACTAACTCCATAAATTTCAAATTCATGGATTCTCACCATTTCATTTCATTGAATATTTCAAATAATTACAAGGCATATTGGTGAATAAAATTTGGGGTGTTACAGAGTGCATATTTATACGAATAAAACAACGACAACAAGATTATACAAATCATGCATTTTTCAAAGAAGTTTGAAAAAATTACCAACACGAATGACCGGTATAATGTTGCATGAAGAAATTAAGCAAAATGAGAAAAGAACGTCAAAAGTTACTAAAAAGATAAGACAGATTAGACAAAAGTATGATTATGTATAGTAGTTCTGATTTTGGCTCACATCTTCTTCTAGTTTTATGTCCAGTAACGGCTTAACACTTTATATGAATCAAGGATTTGCTTCCCATCCAATTTTCTTATAAACTGACAAACAGGGTCTTTCAATGTCAGATTCCCAAGATAGTCACGCTCTTTCTCTTTATTAAATATGTTCATGAAATCGAGAAGAATACAATGAACATCACCACTTGGATGCGTTTCGAAAGTTTGAATGATATCATCTAATGACTCCTTACTCAGTCCATCCTTTATTAATTGAATTTTATCTTCTCGATTTATATAAACCATACCTTTCCTCTTGCTGCTCTTCTTTTTTTAGAAAAAGAACTTCTTCCCATTCCTGGCATAGGTTTAATAATTGACTCATGAATCTCACCTGCTAAATGTACCTTAGCTTTAATGATCCAGTGTACATCCTCAAGAAGGCTCAAACGCTTGAATATCTTCATTCTTTCAAGTCAACAGCTATAGATCTTCCTGAGCACATCTTTGGAGAGATTAGGGAACCTATTTTTAAGCTTTGCAAGAGATTCCTCCATTTTAAATTAAAATGAAATGATGAAAATTAAAATTTTTAACGCAGTGCAGTATGCTTCAGTAAGTAGGAAAGAAAAATTAATGAATAAGGAAAAGAAGTTTTGGATTGCCTCCCAAATAGCCGCCCTTCTTTAATGTCTTTAGCTAAACAAAAACCAAACCAATTAACTTTTTTTTACTAGAAGGAGGGCTTACCTGTTGGTTTCTCAAACTTGATGACAGTTTTCAAAGTGCTGAGTACACCGTTATTGTACTCTTTTAGCCTTTACCCATTCACTTTGAATTTTCACTCACCATCTTGAATCTCTTTGGTTCCATATAGCCATACTTGAATCACAATAAAAGGTTATGACCACCTTGATCTCAATTTTCCTGGAAAGAGCTTTAACCTTGAGTTATATAAAAGCACTTTTTGTCCTGGTGTGAACTCTCTCCTCAAAATTCTTTTGTCACGCCACATTTGTGTCTTTTCCTTGTATAACTTGGCATTTTCATAAGCTTGTTGTCTGAATTCTTCAAACTCATTGAGTTGGAGAAGTCTCTTCTCACCAGCTACCTTTAAATCAAATTTTAAGGCTTTTATTGTCCTATAAGCTTTGTGCTCCATTTCTACTATAAGATGGTATGGTTTTCCATAGACCAATTGATATGGGAATATACCAATTGGTGTCTTAAAGGCAGTTCTATAAGCCTAAAGTGCATCATCTAATTATATGCCCAGTCCTTCCAATTGGAATTCACCGTCTTCTCTAAGATCTATTTCAGTTCTCTTTTGAGATTTCTAATTACCCGCTAGTTTGTGGATGATATGGAGTTGCAACCTTATGAGTTACTCCATATTTAGCTAACACTGATTGCAGCTATTGATTGCAAAAATGCCTTCCTCCATTACTAATAATAGCTCTAGGCACTCTAAATTTTGTAAAAATATTCTTCCTCAAAAACTTCACAGCCCCTTGAGAATCATTTATAGGAAAAGCAGCTACTTCAACCCACTTGGAGACATAATCAACAGCTACTAAAGTAAACTGATTGCTAAATGAGGATGGAAAAGGCCCCATAAAGTTGATCCCCCATACATCAAAAAGCTCAACTTCTAAGATGTTAGTTAACAGGGCTTCATGTCTGTTTAAGATATTTCCTATTCTTTGACATCTATCACAGGTTGCCATAATTATATGGGCGTCCTTGAAGAGTGTAGGCCAATAAAAGCCAGATTAAAGGACTTTAGTAGCTGTTCTATTTGCTCCAAAATGACCACTATATGGGGATGAATAGTAGTGATTAAAGACACTAGCTATTTCTTCTTCAGGAACACATCGCCTGATAATTCGATATAGGCATTGTTTATATAAGAATGGATCCTCCCAAAAGTAGTGTCTTTTATCAGTCAGAAACTTCTTCTTTTATACTTTAGAAAGTTCATAAGGTATTACTCCGCTTGCCAAATAATTCACAATATCAGCATACTAAGGGGTGGGTAGTTTGCGAGACAAAAAGTTCCTTATCTGGGAAATTCTCCTTAATTGGTGATTCTCTCTTCTGTTCAGGTGGTTCTAACTGAGAAAGATTATCTGTAATAAGATTATAGGTCCCTTTTGTTTCTTTGATCTCCAAGTCAAATTATTGTAGTAGAAGCACCTATCTTATTAATATGGGCTTAGTATCTTTCTACTCAATCAAGTATTTGATTGCTAAGTGGTCCATCCAAACAATGACTTTTGACCCAATCAAGTAGGCTCTGAATTTGTCAAATGCAAACACTACTGCTAAAAGCTCCTTTTCTATTGTTGCATAATTCAGCTATGCGTCTGAGAGTGCCCTACTAGCATAATAGATGGAATGAAAAACCTTGTCTCTTCTTTGGCCTAAAACAGCTCCAACTGCATAATCACTTGCATCACACATCATTTCAAATGGAAGGTTTCAATTTAGAGTTATGATAACTGGTGCAGAAGTCAAGGCACTTTTTAGAGTTTGGAAGGCCTATAAACATTCCTCATTAAACACGAAGGGGTGTTTTTCTCTAACAGCATGTGAAGTGGCTTTGTGATTTTTAAAAAGCCCATAATGAATCTTCTATAGAAGCTTTCAAATCCTAAAAAAATCCAAATGCCCTTGATTGAAGAAGGAGGTGGTAGCTTTTCAATTGTTTCAATTTTGTCTCAGTCTACTTCAATGCCTCAATTAGATACCTTTTGACCCAGCACGATTCCTTCTTTCACAATGAAATGGCATTTCTCCCAATTTAGAACCAAATTTATCTCCACACAACGTTGCAAAACTTTTACCATATTTGAAAGACAATGATCAAATGATTTTCCAAAAACTGAGAAATCTTCCATGAACACCTTAATGAACTTTTCCACCATATCTGAAAAGCTTGCCATCATACTCCTTTGAAATATTGTTGGTGCATTACATAAACCAAATGGCATCTTTCTGAAGGTAAAGGTACCATATGGACATGTAAAATTTGCTTTCTCTTGATCCTTCTATATAATTGTAATTTGATTATATCCTGTGTACCCGTCCAGAAAACAATAATAGGCTCTTCTAGCTAGTCTGTCAAGCATCTGGTCTATAAATGGCAAAGGAGATTGATCTTTTCTAGTTGCTTTATTAAGCTTTATATAGTCGATGCACACACTTCATGCAGTTACCGTTTGTTATGGAATCAGTTCATTTTTCTCATTAGGTACCACTGTCATTCCACCTTTCTTAGGTACAATTTGAACTGGACTTACCCATTGACTGTTAGAGATTAGGTAGATTATACCAGCATCTAGCCACTTTATTACCTCCTTTCTCACCACCTCCTTTATATTTGGATTGAGTCTTCTTTGGTGCTTGATTGATGACTTATAGTTGTCTTCCATTAAGATCTTATGTATACAAATTGAAGGACTAATCCCTCTTATATTAGCTATTAACCATCCAAGTGTTGTTTTATACTTCTTTAGAACTCTTAATAACTTTTCTTTTTTATCAGGAGTAAGAGCTGCAGAGACCAACACAGGTAATGTTGAAGTTTACCCCAGATAAGCATACTTTAAGTGGGATGGTAGTGCTTTCAGCTCCAGTACTGGTGGCTTCTCTATTGATAGTACCGACTTACTCAGCCTTTCTCCCAAATCTTCAAATGGTTTCTTGATAAAGATTAGGGAATTTATTTCAAGGTACCTAATCTGCTCCAAGACTTTTGGATTAGTAGATTTTGATACATCTTTTATTCCCATTGCTAATGACTATTCCATGCAGATTTTGTTGACCACGTCTTTTATGCAACTAATCAATGTATCTACTCTGTAATAGGTGTCACCTTCATCTGGAAAGGACAAAGCCTAAAAGATGTTGAAACATATTTGATTATCTTGAATTTGCAAGTTTAACTTCCCACGATATCCCAGTTGCCAAAAATGTCCTCCCAAGAATGATAGGAGTTTCTTGGTCTTCTTCCATGTCGAGTATTATAAAATTAGCTAGAAATATGAGTTTATCCACCTTCACCAATACATCTTCTAAGACACCCCTCAAATTTTTATTGATCGGTCAGTTAGAAGTAATGAAATTGTGGTAGACTTCACCTCTCCAAGATGGAGCTTTCTGTAGACAAATAGAGACATAAGATTTACAATTGCTCTTAGGTCACAAAGTGCTCTTTCAAAGTGACATTGACCTATAGTGCAAGGTATACAAAAGCTTCCTAGATCTTTCAACTTTGGTGGTAATTTCTTTTGTATAATAGCACTGTACTTCTCAATAAGTACAATTGTCTCAAATTCCTCAAGCTTACGCTTATTTGAAAGAATATCCTCCATGAATTTTGCATAACTGGGCATTTGGGCAAGAGCATCTATGAAAGGGATGTTGATATACAACTTTTTGAAAACTCTAGAAACTTGTCAAACTGCTTGTCTAGCTTTACCTTTATAAGTCTCTGAGGGTATGGAACCGGTGGTACATACGGAGGAGGGTTATCTGGAAAGCTTATTCTTCCTAGTAGCACATCATCCTCTTTAAATTTTTGTGCTTCCTCCTTATTTTCTTCTCCACTTTCTTTCTTTTCTTTGTCATACTTCTTTTTAATTACAAAATCTTTCAATTCTTTCACACTCCTTAGTGCAATAGCCTTTACATGCTCCCTTGGCTTTCTTTCTATGTCACTTAGTAGAGTTCCTTGTTGTCTGAGATTCAGCATATTTGCAATTTGGCCCATTTGGATATCTAAGTTCTTTATTAAGGCTTCTTGGCTAAGTGTTGCGTCAGTCGTAGACATAAATTGAGATTATTCATGGTTAGTTGAGCTAGTGCATCTTCCACATTCACTTTCTGTTGTTATGGATTTAGTTGTTGAAAAGCTTATTACTGGTAGTTCCCTTATAGCTTGAACGCATTTTGATTATTCCTCCAACAAAAATTTGGATGATTTCGCCAACTTATATTGTAAGTATTTGGGAATGGGTCATTTCTTTGATTCCCGATGTAATGAACTTGCTCCGACATGAATAGGTGTCCTTTTAAACATTGCGTGCTCACATAAGGTCCTCCACAATGAATATAGGTTTCAGTAGGAGTATTGATTACATTTGCTTAGTTTGTTAATGAGCTCACTTCCTTGGATATAGATGCAACTTGATAAGACAAAGTTGTAAGGATATCCAGCTTGTGCACTCCAACTGCTTTCTTTGAAATGTTACGTTCAGAAGGCCATTTGTATGCATTGGATGTCATCTCCTCAAGTAGATTGTAGGTATCATCTAGATTTTTTCCCATTAAAGATCCTCCAGTTGCAACATCTATAAGAGTCCTAGAGATATGCGTCATCCCATTATAGAAAGTTTGAAGTTGCCACCAATCTAGTAACCCATGATGAAAACATCTCCTTAGCAACTCCTTATATCTTTCCCAAGCTTCATAGAGACTTTCTAGTTCATGATGGGTAACTGAGGTAATTTCATTTCTCAATCTAGCAGTTTTTCCTTAAGGAAAGTATTTTGTCAAAAATTTCTACGCCAAGACATCCCATGCAGCTATGCTTCCTACTGGTAGTGAGTGTAACCAACTCTTAGCCTTATCCCTAAGTGAGAAAGGGAAAAGTCTAAGTCTAATGGCATCATCAATAACAACATTATGCCTGAATGTGTCACAGATTCTAGGAAGTTGGCTATATGTGTGTGTTAGGATCTTCTGTTGGTATACCACTGAACTAATTTGCTTGCACCATCTAGATAATTACAGGCTTAATTTCAAAATTCTTAGCTACTACTGGCGGTTTTCTAATTCCAGAATTTGTCCCCATGACCGTTGGTATTGCATAGTCACGAAGTGTTTTGGTATATATTGTTTCTTCCCCCGAATCTGCCATCGGATTGCTTAAGATCGAAGTAGACTGCTTTCGAACTCTTTGATTAGAATTGCCCCATTTTTATTACTTCAAGATCAAAATTGCACCCATAAATACTTTAAGGTGCTGATTGCACCTCAAAAAATAGTTCGGGGTGTTGGGCACACCTTAACCCTTACATCAATCACTTCTAATTATTCTTAATTGTTTTAATTAAAAAAGAATTTATTTTCCTTTTCGCCAAATCTTCTATGCCTCCTTTAGCGAGTTCTACACTACCTTCATCAAGCTTGCTTCCATAACCACCATTATAACATCCCAAAAATTTAGTAACTAGTGTTACTTAGTTTGTGTAATTAGTCAGATAAAATATACCGGTGCATGTGTACAAGAGCACACTTGGCATCTTCTTTATGTGCTCAAACTTAGTGCCATTTGTCTGGGGAATACAAACATCCATACAGCATAATCTTAGGGTACACAGACACTCGGCGTTTTTCAACACATACTGCCTCATATTTGGCAATTCCTAGAGGCACAAACCCATGTGGCGCCATCTTATGGCCCAACATACACTTGGCGCATTCTTTACTCCACACACACACGACGCCATCTCAAATATACACTGCATAAAGGAGCTTTATTAAAGAAGTTTTTTTACCTAACTCTACTTTTAGGTTGGAACCATGTTGCGTTGCCTATAACACCTTACTTCCATAACGTATTCGGATGAGTTTTACATAGTGAATTCAAACCACTAAGCAATATTCTTTTACAAAACTCTTTCTATTCCCAACTTCAAGACAAAATTCGAACCTGTAGTTAAGTGGGTTTTTCTTAAAATTTCAAAATTTGTTGGAAGCGGCTTTTAGTGGTTCACAATCCTGTTAGTACTCATTGATTCTTATCTTTTCTTTTAATTCAATCAGAGCGATTTTCTTCTCATTCTTAAGTCATTTATATATATACATACTCAAATTCCAGTCATAATACATAAACTATGTGTTGCTCTTCAATCTTCAATTCTCTTTCATACTTCCCCCTTCATATCTTCATTCATTCTTCTTTTGTACTCATCATGCCAATAGGGTTGGGTGAGGGAGAGTGAGATTTGAGAGAATCTCAATAGCAAACTTTGCTAACTAGGCATACAAGATTCAAGCTTAATGCATGACCTGCTTGCTTATATAAATTCATACTAGCATAATGACATACTTAAGTTTGACTACGTTGATCATTATAAATAAGCGATAGGGACAATTTTGGCCAAACATGGTGACGTGGCAAAGTTTGAAAGTTGATGTGGTAGAAATAATTAAAGTGGATATAATGTTAAATTGAAATATGTATTTATAATATGAAAATACCAAAATGTCCTTCAGCAAAAAAGAATCTCTTCCACCTCCATGCAACAACAACCATAGGATTCATCGTTCACCACCTTCATCTAACCATTTACAGTCATCGGAAACGCAACCCACAGAACACCTTTCACAATAACAGTTCTAGAAACAATACTTCATCTTAATTTACAAGTGGAAAGAACTTGAAACAGGACCCAAATCTAGAAAAATCAAAGACCCAGACTGTCTCTTGGCTGAGCGCACTTCCACTGGTTTTCACGTTCAACATAAATAGATCAATCAAGAATCAAGAATGGGGAACAAAAATGTGAACCAAGTGACTTCCGAAAATGCTAAAAAAAATTTTGTGAAGGAACATGAAACAATACTCCTTCCAAATTTACAAATCAAAGGAACTTGAAACAAGATCCAATACCACAAAAATCAAAGACCCAGATTGTCACTTGGCTTAGTCGCACTCTACTGATTGGGACGAGTCTGCCACCATCGCTGGGGCAGATGAGTCACGTCGCAAATCGAAGGATGGCGAAGACAAAGAGCCAGCATCTGTTGCCTACTAGGAGTCAAAGCCATTCACCATTGACCTTAACGAAGACATCGCCGTCAACCATTGTTCTTGCCAGAGTCATTGCTATCCTCAGTCATATTGGGTCTATTTGGGAACCTGTTTGCATGATAAAAAAGACCATTTGGGGGCTAAAAGCCTCAAAAGCCCTTTTGGTGTGTTTGGGAAAGCGTTTGTGATGGCTGGACTTCTCAAGGAATGGAGCTTTTATCAGATGGAGATCAAAGCTGCTTCTCCTGCATCCGAACGCTCAGCAACTGAAGGTCAGTAGCCGTTAGAGGTAATTATTATTATTATTATTGGTGTAAATCGATTTACAATGGGTGTAAATCAATTTACACCCATTGTAAATTGATTTACAATGTCTAAATCCATTGTAAATCGATGTGTAAATCAATTTACAATAGTGTAAATCGATTTACAATGGGTTAAATCTACAATCTACATTGTGTTTTTTTCCTCACACTTGCTATAATTTTACCGTGTAAAAGACATTTCCGATGTATTACTCAAGGAAATATTATTTGGTCAATGTTGGCTATCCAACACCAGTTAGATATCTTGGTCCATATAGACGTTAGTGTTTCAATAATAATTACACCTTTTTTATTTTATCATTTTTTTTAAAATTTTTTCATTCCAATTATCACAATATATACAACTTTTATATATATATATATATGGTATTCAATAAGATTCATGCCCTTTTCAGTCATTTTTCATCTAAATAGGATTTTCAAACACTAATCCAAACAGATTTCAGGTTAGAAAAAAAGCACTTCTGTCACTGTCAATCCAAACACAAATCACATATACAATCTGACTTTTATTCTATATGACTTTTCTAAAAGTCCATCTACAAAAAAAATTCCTTCTCCATCACTAATCCAAATAGGCACATTATTCAGATCGAGCATTGAACTTCTCACGTGAGCCATTCTCAGAGACAAAGAAAGAAGAGGAAGCATTGACACGGGAAAAACCTTGCCACACTTGAACACCTTTGAGCCAAATCACATGCCACTTGGTAGGATCGTGGGCCCCACAACGCACATAATGGACTGACATTAGGGTTACTTAATAAAGCTGTCAAATTAGCTACCTTTAAAATTGTTTTTGACCACGCCTACATCTAACCAAAGATAATTCTATTATGTGCTAAAAGTGCAAAGCATTATTTCTATTTTTGCACCTTCACCCTTTATAATTAATATGATATAGACAATTTTGTACTTGATTATGGTGATAGTAGCACTTTTTGAAAAAGATGATAAATATTTTTACACCATTACAAAAATATGTTTTGAAAAAGTAATGGATGTTTAATGGAGTTAACGAAGATGACATTTATACTCTATTTAAAAAATTTATGTGTATTTTTACAATTAAGGTTTGATTATGGAGCCAGCAAAACTTTTTTTGAAAATAACTAATAGGTATTTTTGCACTTTTAAAAAAAAATGGTAAGTTCAAGTTTTGCCTTGACCAATTTGTCATAAATTCTCCTTCGGATGCGAGATTTTCTTTTATGTGAGAGATAGTAAAGCGATGAATACCCATAAATTTTTTTAAAGAGTACATCTGACACCATAAACTTTTTTTGATTACAAAAGTACCTATGAACTTCTTAAAATATGACAAAAATGCCCATACTATTAATTGGTACTTCCTCCGGTCCTAATTATAGGACATATTTACCTACTTTTGGAGAAATTAAGGATAGTAGTTAAATTAGTTAATCATATTTATTTTCCTAAAATGCCCTTATTTAAAACTTAAAATTTAAAAATAACAGTAAAATTGATGTGTATGTGGCATTAATGAGTTGCAAGCATTACTCACTTTATATGATGCATAGGTGTATTCTTAAATTATTATTGTTTTAATTATTATTGAGAAAGTATCAATAGGGGGTATTTTGGAAAAAAATTGATAAAAATTAGAACTTTGTCCTATAATTAGAACCAAGATCAACTCCTAAATATTATCCTATAATTAGGACCGGAGGGAGTATAAACTTTCGTTTTGTGAGACCCACATGATTATTTTTTTTAATGATTATTTAATTATTTAGTTTTAAAAAAAATCCCCCTCTCTCTTCTATTAGTGCAAGGATTATTAGGATTTCCAAGACGCAACTGATTTGATTGGATTCCATAGTTTGTAACCAAAAAAGAGTTGATTTCCGTTTCCCACCCACATTCCATGGTCTTCACGTACTTCACGTTGCTCTTGGAGAGAAGAACGAAAGCTGGACGAAGAGGGGTATGAAACAAACTGAGGCATCGTCAGCAGCCTAGTGTATTCAGCTAAAGGATTCAAAACCGTTGAAAAATTGACGATCTCTAATGAATAAAAGCAGGTTCGTAAAGCATATTGGCATTGGTCACACTCCTGACTTGAAGAAGATTAGAACTGGTCCCTGGACGTAAAGACAATTGTTCAAGGTTACTTGGGTAATCTTCTAAATGTTGGGAGCTGTTCTGGATTCTCAACCTGTCACGCCGAATTTAAGGGCCTGACTGGAGAGGAAGAGGGCGGGGAGGAGAGAGCAAGGGAGAGGAGAGTTTTTTAAATTAAATAATCATTAAAATATAATAATATGGATCTCACAAAATATAAATTTATATAATTAATAATATAAATATTTTTACCCTATTTTAAAAAGTTTATAACCACATTTATGTCTAAAAAAAAATTTATAGTATTATATGCAATTTTATAAAAAGTTTATAATTATTTTTACACCTTAACCTAATTTTCAAATCCAAACCATTACTTTTGGACTTGTCCGTCATTTTGCAAATTCGGGTACTCATTTAGTTTCTCAATATTTTAGGGGTTGTGAAATGTCATTTGCTCCTTAATTCATTTTTTTAAAAAATAAAGAAAATTTTGAGACATACTCGGAAGGAACGAATATGCCACAACATTGTTGTTCCGATTCTGAAGGGCTCAAGGCCACACTGGCTACCAATACCATCTACCCCAAATTTCCCATGTCTCAGATCAACGGCTCCTATTCCACCTTTCCGCCCAAGCGAATATCTAACGGCACATTTTCATTCTCTCAGTCTTACTGAGCCCCCAAATATCAGGACTTCTCCGGCTGTTCTCTGCGAAAGGGTTCGCAGATTTTCCCTCTTTTTCGACCCATCTTAAAACTCAAGAGCCTTCTCGTTTCTTTCTCTCTCAGGAAAATCATGGTGAAAGGTCCAGGTTTCTATTCCGATATCGGCAAGAAAGCTCGAGGTCAGCGATTATGTACCTTCATCTATTTTATCTTCATCATTGAGCTTGTCAGATTTATTTTATTTTCCAATATTATCGACATTTATTGATTTCGTTGACATCGTAAAATTTTTAATTCAGATCTTCTGTACAAGGATTACCAGAGCGACCACAAGTTCACTCTCACAACTTACACTGCTTCTGGAATCGTGAGATGAAAATCTTTATCTTATTGTTTTATAATTGGTGTACTTTTTCTTCTTGCTTCCATCGCTGTCAGTTTTTATCGCAAGAAAACGTAGAAATTTAAATAGCGTAGATTGAGGTTTGAAGTATAATTTTCTTTCTTTATCTCCGTGAGGCATTGTATCTGTTGCGCTTGGCAACTTGCTGACTGCTTTTCTGTGATATTTGTTACTGCATTAAGATTTATTTCTCGAACTCGATAGTGTCTTTGTTTACATTTTTTCATGACTGAGTATGAAGAGTCGCTGATTGATTAAATGTTTGCAATATTTCTCTTTCAAAATGATTATCGAAGCTCATTGAATATAACCACTTCTGTAATAATTGCTATGTAGTTTACCTGAATTCGAGGTTCATTATTTAACCTAAGCTGAATTTTGTGTGTGCTGATAGTTTAATTTCTACTTCCAGGCCATTACTTCAACTGGAACAAGAAAGGGTGAGGTATTTTTGGCAGATGTTAACACTCAGCTGAAGAACAAGAACATCACAACTGATGTGAAAGTGGACACTAACTCAAATGTGAGTCAATTTTTTGCTCGAATAGTATGAACCCTTAATGATTGATGCTGTATTTCATGTTTTTTGTTTTGTAATTTTTGAAAATTGTGTTTTGGTCATTAGGGGGCTGTTTATATTCTGATCTTATGTTAGCCTCTAAATTTTAATGTTTCCTATTATTGTGCATTGTTTAGTCTTGGTAAAAAATTTAGTCATTTCATTTGTGCTCGAAGCAGTTAGGCATTTGCAAAGCATCTCTCATGTACCATATATGATTGAATTTTCCCAAGTTGAGGGAGTCCTTAGAAACTTTGACATGTTGCAAGTTAATCTTGTGCACTTGCAATAGTTATTTCTGTTAAATATTCTCTTCTATAATCTATATTTGGTGTTAGGAATCTTAAGAATCCTTTGCTATTGACTGGAGTAATGAATTCAGAAGTCTCATTGTGAATATTTTTAATATGGTGAAAGTTATCTTAGACTGTAATAAATATTCCTGTTAGATTATCCCCTTGCATGTTTGGTGTTTCGAATCCTGCTATCACTTTTCATTGACTTGACTACTGCATTTTCAAGTAATGTGACAAAAATACTGAATGAGGAAAATTAATTTCCTGTTAGATTTTCTGCTTCACCAATTTAATATTAGTATATCATTGCGGTGTAGTTAAATTGATTTTTGCAGATACAAGCTGCATGACATAATTAACTATCACTTATGACTTTCGTTTCATATTTTTAGGTCCATACAACTATTACTGTCGATGAGCCAGCACCTGGAGTCAAGGCAATTTTGAGGTTTATTGTTCCAGATCAGAGATCTGGCAAGGTACTGAATTTGTTCTTTTGGTCCCTTCAAGTAAAATTGTTTTGATGCTTCAAGCTAACCTGTACATTGACATACTTTATTTTGTGTCCTTTAAAAGGTCGAGCTCCAGTACCAACATGAGTATGCTGGTATCAGCACGAGCATCGGAATGACTACTAGTCCAATTGTGAACTTCTCTGGTGTGGTTGGAAATGATACTCTCTCTATTGGGACAGATTTAGCCTATGATACTGCCTCTGGCAACTTTACCAAATATGATGCAGGGTTGAACTTTGTTCATTCTGGTTTGATTGCATCTCTCACTCTGTAAGTGTCTAAGAACTAAATTGCATTAAGTATATCAATCTTTAAGACATCATTTGTGTACATAAATCATTCTGACTCTCTGTTGATAATTTGTAGGAACAACAAAGGTGACACTCTCAAGGCCTCCTACTACCACACTGTAAGCCCATTGACTAACACTGCTGTTGGTGCGGAGCTTTCTCACATATTTTCAAACAACGAAAACACTTTTACAATCGGCACACAGCACGCGCTTGACCCATTAACCTCAGTGAAAGCGCGGGTGAACAACTATGGCCTGGCCAATGCTCTGATACAGCATGACTGGACTCCCAAAACCCGCTTTACCTTATCTGGTGAAGTGGACACTAGGGCCATTGACAAGAGTGCAAAGGTTGGTATAGCTCTGGCTTTGAAGCCATAGATATGGCTAATTGGTGATTGAATGAAAGGCTTCACATTTCATGGTTGAGGGCAATAAAGGGTAGGATTTCATATTCCCATTGAAACTTTGGTTCTTTATTGTGGAGCTTATAATTTCTTACTATGTTGGTGGTCATGGATTGTAAAAACCAATTAACTCGGACAAATTTTATTTTGTAGTTACCATTCAAAGAAAAAAAAACAAACCCTCCCCTTTTGGAAAACTCATTTTTTATAATCAAGGAAATTCTGTGTTCTAATCGCAGCTGATAAGATCTATAGTATTACAACCTAGTGGTAAGATCATGTTCATCCGTTATAAAGAGGATGTAATAATGGGTTGGCCATTTGAAAGCTGCTTGATGCTTACCATTTAGAAATTGGAGGTGAAGCGTGGTAGAATCAAACTAGGGTTAAGGTGTAATTTTACTAACAAAGGTTTTCTATGGAATGTCTGGTATAAATAAGTTTTAGAAGAGGCAAAAATACTAATAAATGATTTAAAAGAATGCAAATTCACTAAAACCGTTAAATTTGATCAAACGGCCGTTAAATTATAAGAGAAGAAAATCCTAATGGAAATTGATGAAATTTAACGGTTTTTGTGATTTTAAATTATTTATTGGTATTTTTGTCCCTCCTAAAACTACGTCCCTCAAGAAAAAAAAAATGTTAGTAAAATTGTATCTTATCCCATCAAACTATGAGGAAATGTCCCATGGTCCATGGAAGTTCTTTTCTGATTAGTGTTCTCATTTCGTTCCATAAAAAGTTGAAACCCCTTTTTCCCGTAATCTTAGTTTTATTTTTTAAATAAGAAAAAAAAATAACTTGTCAGAAACTTTTCTAATTAGGAAGGCTACTACTAATAATTTGAGACTACAACTGTGATAGAATTTGTGATATTTTACTTTTAAGAAAGCTTTTTTATAAAAGGCTAGCAACCTATCAGAAACTGAAGCCTGAGAATGTTATATCAGAAACTAAAGCCTGAGAATTGATACCAAAAGATGTATTTCCTCCTTGTAGAGAGAAAACACAATTGTCTACTTGTTGAAGAACCGGTGTACGCCAGATCGGGTCCAATTTCTGTAGATGCAGTTCCTTTTCATGAATTAAAAGAATTCTCACTCTGGTTTTAGCTAGTTATTTATCCATTTGTAAATTCTAGGTTAAGGTCATATTGCTAAAAATGGGATTGGCCAGTGAAGCATAATAGAACTGGGGCATAACATTATACTAATATTATATACATGAAGCCGAACTATTCTTAGGAAGCAAAACCAGTCAGAACTACTCACATGAATTTGGGCATCTCTTGAGCTGATCTATAACTCATTAAACAAGACGAACCTTCTTTCATGAAAGAATATCTATAGAACAATGTGCACATATTCTTTCAATAAATATATATATATATATATATATAGAGGCTAAAATTAATCAAACTCTGCAATTAGTACTGACAAAACATGTTTAAATTTTAAAATTTTAAAATAATTATATTAAAAGTTATTTTTTTAAAAAATAGTAATTTATCATTAAACATATAAATCTTACCGTCATAAAAATGATTATATTTTTTATTTTTACATGTTTTTCTTATAACTCATGGCATTTGAAAAAAAAATTAATAAAAATTTTGAAATAATTATAGATTGATTATATAAGTAGGTAGTACAGATTATATGTTTGGTATTGATATGTAGATCATATATGTGACATTGATAATTTTAATTCTTCAGTATAATCATTTTTATATTTTAAAATTTAAGTATGTTTTGTTAGCATTTAACATAATCACTAAATTTGTTGAGTCAACATTTTCCTTTAACTGATATTAACGATATTAAAATTAAAGGACTAGAACACACTTTATATACTAATGGGATTAAAAAGATTAAAAGAAACTCGATGTAAGCTTATAGTGAAATAATAAAAAAATATACAACCCATTTTTTTCAATGTTCAAGTAAATTATCAAAGGACTTAGTACAAATTTACCCATAAAGTATTCCTCAATGCGCACTTGACATCATAAAGTTTTCTTAGATGTAAAAGTACATAAAAGGTTCTAAAATTGTATAAAAATGTAATAATCATTTGGTCAATCAATATTGACCATTTAGTAAATATGTCGGTTGAGAAAATGATGTAAAAGTACATATGAAAGTTCCAAAATAGGGTAAAAATGTCACAACCATTAACTCAACCAATGTTAACATATTGACAAACCATTCCCACACGTGTTGTAATTGAAAATATGTTGAAATCATTATATTATTAATTATGGTATTATACAAATTGTTGTACGGTTATAATAGAAAATAATCAAATTTGAAATTAGCAACATAATTGTGATTAAATTCAATTAGCGATGAAAAATTTTGTGACAAACAATTAATGGAATTTTTCCATCACTAATTAGTAATCCTTCAAGTGAGATACGGAAAAATTCTGTCATTAAAAATTTTGCATTGAAAGTTAGTGATGGAAGAATTAGTGATGAAATTTAGTAAATTCAAGTCGGATAAATTCCATTGCTAATTTTAGTGATGGAATTTGCATACTAATTCTATCAGTAATTGCCTTTTTGTTAGTGGAAAATGGTGGTTTTCCAAGGTCAAATGTTGAGATGTTTGGATCCAACAGTTATTAATGTTTGAGGGTAGTTTAATTGGGTCCATTGGGTATGGTTCAAGGTCCACCTTGTATGATGCGATTCGGCGGTCTAAGTTATACTAGTATGTTTTTTAGAATCTTTCTTTTAAATGGGTCCCAAGTTTCTAACCTTTTCATATCATTGAGTTTTGGGAAGAACCTTGTGCCACTAGCTGATAATTTCTTAAGTTTTGTGTGACACTTGAATAACTCAGTTTCATATATATCATTGAGTTTTATAACCTAAGATATGGCCAACAATGCAATTTCGCTAAAAAAAACTAATTTGATGTTTTTAATGACAAGTGCATAATGATTTCAATGGTTTTCAATCACTTCCTAATATCTTTTTTGTTCAAAGGATCTAGGCTTTGAAAAACCTAACAACTTCAAACGATTTCAATGGCTTTTGAAAGGGAACCCTCTTTTGTGAGTTCTGTTATTCATACTGGATTTTTTTGCGCGAATGCTAAGTTAAACGGATTTAAACATTAAAATGTTCAACCATCACATTAAGATCTCTACCACCACCTCCTTTCATGCATTTCTAACTTAAACCTCATATAATATCATATTAACTCTTTGTTCTTTGGAGTTTATCTATAATTTAGGCACATATAGAGAGAATTCATATTCTAAGAGAGTAAGGAAATTGAAAGAATAAAGCACTGAGCTACTGCAGTGTACCCCTCTATTTATAATTCTCATTTGTAACATAAAAGTTGTTACGGCTCGTGGAATATTCTAGCACAATGAATCAGGTGAATACATATATACAAATAGTATAAACATATAGAAGTATATGATATTACCAAGATAATAGATAATCATGTAAATATTTGCTCTAATATTCCCCCTCAAACGAGAGGGTATCACTGATAAATCAAGTTTGCTTCTAAAACGTGAGAAGTCAGGATAAGTTAGAGCCTTTGTTAAACTATATGTAGCTGGATGAGAAGAAGGAATATATTTAACATCAATGATTCCAAATAGGACTAGATCATGAATAAAGTGAAGATCTCTTTCTATGTGTTTGCTTCTAGCATGCTTGACTAGATTTGCAGCAAGTGCTCCAACACTCAAATTATCACACCAAATAATGGATGGTTGTTGAGGTTTTAATCAAGGTTCAAACAATAATGAAAGCAATCATTAGCAGCTCAATGGGCCAGAGATCTATACTCTAAAATGAAGGGTTTTTTTTTTTAAGCCGAGACATTTTGGTATTTTCAGAATAATATTGTGAGCCTTGCCACAAAAGGTAGTAACGACATTAGGTTATATTTAATGGTCATGATTACTTTTACCCTTCAAAAAAGTATTTGATATTAGGTGCATTTTGTGAAAAATTTTATATATATTTTTATATCTTAACTCTTTAATTAATAACATTATCCAAGTGAATGATTAACCGTGTTGGAGTAATAAAGGAAAAGAGTCCACAATTGAGTGACTGCACATTTTCTTTTCTCCACCCGGACTCGTTGCCCCATTTTGTGCCTATTTTTTATGGCTTGGGTGGTTAAGGAAGCCAAGCCGGTTTGGCCACCATAGTACCCATTAGGCATAGCGTTTTTGTACATCAGCACTTTTTTTTTCTTTCTTCTTGGTTACAAGAGAGAGACATGCGCACATTTTGGTTCCTAACATTGAAGCACCTTTATCTGGCAAAAACAAAAAAAACATTGAAGCACCTTTACGGCTACTTTAGGAAAGAAAAAAAAAAAAAGCCCAGTACTGCAGTGGAGAGATGGAAATAGGCCAGACCTCTAACAGGGGCCTACGACCTAGCCTACATAAAACCTAGCCTAGCCTATTTAATAAATAGGTCAGGCTCATGCTCAGGCATATTGCTAGGCCTATTTAGATAAACAGGCCAGGCCTATTTTTATAAGGTCTAGCCTACAAGCCTACAGGCCTGGCCTATTTAATTTTTTTTTAAAAAATTATACCATTATATAAGTATATATAATATCATCTAAATAATTTTATAAATTTACCAACTTAATCTTAATTCTAAGTTTCATATTTTATCGTTATTATACTCAACCCTTGTTTTCGCATAAATCATTCACCTCTACATCTTTTCTCTTCGATTGCTCAAGATAACAATACTAACTCACTTTCTCTCCCCTAATTTGTGCCCTCCACTAAAGCATAAAAATTGTTATGAGTTTATTTTAGTGTCAAATGAAATATTATAATCTTAACAAGGGGAGTTTGTCCCAATTTACATGCAAAGAGTAAAATAGGTAAAATTCTAGTTTTACATGTTATTTGTTATGCTTAGTCGATTTTAAAAAATATATCTCATTAGTTAACAAACGATTAGTTTTTCTTATTCCTATTTGCTGGGACAAGTGTTGTCACTGGACATTATTTTCTTTTCCTTACTAAGCCTTAATATTATGATAAGAATAGATGTTAGGCTTTTAAGACATAATGTAGGATTGTATATAAGTATGAAGGGTTAGATATGAATTTGGCGGCATAAGCTTTAAAAGCTATTTAAATTCCTACATTTTAAGTAGGTTTTTAAACAGGCTTCAGGCCTTATCAGGCCTTCTGAAGGCCCAGGCCCAGGCTTAAAAAATAGCCTACATACAGGCTCAGGCCCAGGCTTAGGCTTTGAATCTTCGTTAATATCAGTCACTGGAGAGAGAGAAACTTGCGAGAGAGAAAAAGATATAGGGCCTGTTTGGGTTAGTGAGGGTAGAACTGGCTTTTTTCAATCTGACTTTTATAAACTTAAGATAGGATAAAAGTCATATTATAAATATGATTTGTATTTGGATCGACAATGGTAGAAATGACTTTTTCTTTTCAAAAAATCAGACTTTTTAAGCTTATTCTCATAAGCTACTTTTAGGGGGGGCAAAAAAACCCAATTGCCACCAACCCAAACACCCTAAAATGGCACCACCATACTTCTTTTTTTTTTTAAAAAAAAAAAAGTCATTATTTCATCCCAAACAGGCTCATAATGGGGTTCACCTTGCTTTATTAAAAAAAAAAGATAAATAACATAAATCATGTCTTTTTTGTCATATTATATCTAAGCTTACTTTTGAATTATATCATCAAACAAATTTCAGTTTACCAAACTAATTTTTTAATAAAAGCCCATATAAACATAAATCATATTACATAATTGGACTTTAACCCCAACTTAAATTTCCAAAAGACAAATGAAATAAAAGTCATTTTTATTATTGCTAATCCAAACACACCCATAAACATCATGAAATAGCTGAAGCTTCATCTTGAGATTTGACCGAAAGCTGTTTTTTTCTAATCGCTATTCCATTCATGAAGAAATAGATCAATCTCGCTTTTTAAAGGGAAAAAGCCTCTTTTGATGTGCGTATTGTGAATCCAAACAATCACTGTAAGCAAGAAATTGGGAAATTTTCAGTAAAGGACCTTTGTCGCAATTTAATGTCAAATAGCTCCACACAAATTCTGAAATATCACAGTAGGGCTTTGGAGGCAAAACAAAATTAATTTTTATGCTAAAATGACATGATTGCTCCTACCTATAATATCCCCAATTTTGGGACTAAAGGCCTGAGAATAAGCTTAAATCAAGTGGACTATTAAACCCCGATTTAGCAAGAGTCCCAGAAATTTAAACGTTGCCGCCAGTGTATTTTTCCTGTATGGCAGTCTTGTTGTGTGACATTTTTAAATAGGCAAATGATGTCCAATGCCTATAAAATTTTCATGAATATCAAGCTTTAATTTGATCGATCATTTAAATTATTTGAAGCTATACACAAAGAGTTAAGAATTTTTGAAGTTAGCAAAGTGAAATTGGCAAGTTTCTGTGACAGCGTTCAAATATGGAAATTCTAGGAATTTTAAGCTTCCAGTTGGTTAAATGCTATACTTTTTCTTAAAAATAGACTTAATAAGGGCCAAATAGCTTTTGAAACCACACCAGTTGGATCTCTATAAATAAAGATGTGAATTTTAAAAGTTTGATAAAAATTCTGCCAGATTTTCAACAAGGTGCGAAAATCACAAAATGTATGGGCAAAATAGTCATTTGGCTAAATTAAATCCAAAGCCAATATTCTTCCCTTTTCCTTATGTGTTGGACGGCCAAATGAGGGAGCAAAAATGGAAATGAATATTTGTGATAAATATGCTAAAAGATGAAGCAATTTGAGACAAGTAAAAGAAGGTTGAAAAGTCAAAAATAGTAAGCAAGTGTAAAATGGCCATTACACATTAGTTGCAAGAGAATGAATGAAGCTAATTCAAGAGCTTATTTGGTTCCTTTAACAGCCCTTTTTACGTCAAGTTGGAGAAAGGAAAGAGAAACAATTAGATGACCAAATGAAAGGTGAAGACTTAGTCAAATATATCATGCAAAAGCAATATGTGAGAAGGAGGAAGATATGATGATTGAAGAAGTTTTCTCTTGGCCTTCCAGACACACACTTTCGGTCAACATTTGTTTGCTAGATAAAAGAAGATGATTTGCATTAAAAAGAGGCACACAATCATGTGATAAGAGGAAGGAAGAGAAAAAGATGATGACATGTGAAAATTGGCACATGTGAATAGTAATTAAATATAATATTTTGAGGAAGTGGAAGTGAATATTTTTATAAGTTTTTTTCCTCTTTCCTTAGCCATTATTTCGCCTAAGAAGCTGAAATAAGGGGGGAAGCTACACTAAAGAACAAGAACAAGTGAGAGCTCAAGTGATTCAAGCAAATATAAGGTGAGTTGATTGTGATTTCTACTTGTTTAAGCCATCTAACTCATAGGAAATCTCTCCTAACATCTATTTCTTCATGAATCACTCATGTAGCAAGTAAAATCAAGAGCGAAGTGAGAGAGAAGGCGCACTGTTTTTAGAGAAAGAAAGGGAAATCAAGAGGTGATCACATTAAACCTTGTTATCTTGTTGGTTCAAGGTTGAATATTGTTGTTGTGGTTGGATTTGTGGTTGTTTTGTTTGGTTTGTGATTTTGGGATGATCAAACCCTAAGAGGAGGTGCTGCCCAGATTCACTCTAATCATGTGCAATTAGTATTTAAATGGTTAAACATGGGAGTAGAAGTAAAAGAAGGAGGTTTATAGATTAGAATCAAGAAACTCCAATTTTTCCTTTTTATTGTGAAATTCGTCCAGCTACTATTCACTCAAGGTTAGAGTTAGAATTTGATCATTTTGATGATTCAATTGGATTTAGAAGGGAAAAATGTGTAGGAATATATGAGTTCAAGATTTTTGGATGTTTACATGCAAATCTGGAAATTAGTGAAGTTGAAAGGAAATATTTTTTGATTGTTTCACTGGAGGCAGTGTTATTGTGCAATGATATTAATTGGCCAACCAAGTCCAAATATTATGAAATTTGGCAGGATTAAAGTAGGCATGTAGAGCTTTAATTTGGTAGGTAGAACATGATTTTTTGATGAGTAGATTAAAAGATATGGATTTTCAAAATTATACCCTATTTCTGGAAAGAAATCTGGAACAAGAAAAGTTTGGCGAATTTCTAGGAAAAATGTGATAACAGCAACTATCCTTGGGTATTTTTTCACTAAAATAAACTTAGAGAGCTGTACATAGGCTTTGAAATTAGCTAAATTGGATTTTCTTAGAATTAATTAAGATTTTCCAATTTGATTGGAATTTTGCCAGTTTTCTGGAAATCAGTGAAACTGCACTGTGCAGAGTTGTATTGTGTGGAAATTGTTGAAACTGTGATGGATAACCAACAAACTGTGATTAAAGGCAGTAATAGTTCAAGTAATAACCAATTACTTGCAACTCTAATTTTATAGGAATTTGCAATAGCCCGAGCTGGATCAAAAGCATTGAACAAACAAGTAGAGCAAAAAAGAGCAATTCCAGATAGTAACTCTTTCTTTCATACACTATGTGATTATTGTTATGTTGCATTACATGGTGTATGAAATATTATCTGTCGCATTTTATATAACTGATTGCATGTTACTACTGAGATTCTTTAGAATTTCACCCTTTCTATAAATATATAAAGTTTTCAACAGCAGACAACGGCTCAAGTGGCAAAGGTGTACTTACCGGCAACTGATAATTTTGGTGCAGATTAAGCAAGACTGTTGGTTATTTGAAGACCTTTTAATTATTTTAAGGTCTGTAAATATTATGTATAAAACCCTGCGTGGAAAACCTATAATGTAATCAAGTACTTTGTATTAATATATCAATATATTTATGTTCTTCCTATGTGCCCATGGAATTGAGCGCAAGCACTCTAAAAAATATGAAATAAGATAAGGGTATTACACTATCTGTTTTTTTAAAAAAGAAAAATGCAACATTTTCTGGCCACCGGTGGCTAGGCGCTGGAGCTCTGGTCGGAAAATAAATTCTAGCAAAGGGGCCTAGCAGGGGTTTGAACCCACTACCCCCTTGGCACCCAAGAAAAGTATTACCACTAGGCTAACAATATCTTTTAGTAACTATATGTAAGAACAAAATATCTAATAATCTTATATCGCCACATAATTTACATTATAATTAACAAGTGTCCTATACTTATAAATAAATATAATAGCTGTATGAACAAGTGAAATATTTTTATTAACAAGATAAATTAATTTCTTAAGAAAGTCAAATTTTTTAAATGCCTTATACTTCATGAGCAAGTCGAGTAGTTCTATGAACAAGTGGGATGACCTCATGAACAAGATAAATTAATTTCTTAACAACTACTCATTTCCAAGTGTCTTACACTTTTATGCACAAGTGGAATAGTCTTATAAACAAGTTTTAATAAATTTTTAAATTAATTTATCTTATCCCAAAATGTATTGTAAAATACAAAAATTCAGAAAGTAGACACAAAAAGTAGTAAGCTGGGGCTCCGATGGCTGCCTTAGCAAGCCAAGAGAAGCATTACCACTGGGCTAGGAAAGCCCTTCAGTTAATATATGCAAGAAAAACTACATATAATAATCTTATATCCCTACATACTTTACATCGTAATTAACAAGTGTCTTACACATAATGAACAAGTGGAATAGCCTTAAGCATAAGTGGAATATTTTTATTAACATGATAAATTAATTTCTGAAGAAGATCAAATTTACAAGTGCCTTATACATTATGAGCAAATCAAATAGTCATATGGACAAGTGGGATAGCCTTATGAATAAGATAAATTAATTTCTTAACAACTACTCATTTCCAAGTGTCTTTCACTTCATGAACAAATGGAATAGTCCTATGAATAACTTTTAATAAAAGTTTAAATTAATTTAGCTTATTCCAAAACATAATTTAAAATACAAAAATTCAGAAAGTATAAATTATGTCTTATATTTAGGATCAAATTCAATTCTTTAAATATGTCTTATATTAAAGACCGGAGAGTGAATTTGCAATGAACATGAATAATTAAGAATAAATTATAAATTTAGAAAATAAAATATATTAAGGTTTTATATTTAAGGCTCTTACCTTTAGAGCTGGAAGGAATATGATTTATTTATTTTTTCCCAAAGGAAGGAATAGGATTTATTAATGAAATAAAAAGTTAAATTATCTAAATTATCTTTCTAGTTATGACGATAAGACAAAGACATCGAGTGTGTTTGGATTAGTTTTTAGACAATAGCTTTTGGAGAAAAAGTGGAGATGACTTTTAGATAATAAATTATGGGGAAAAATGATTTTGATAATATGAGTATTTGGATGTTATGATCAAAATAGTTTTTTCTATGATTAAATTATTAAAAATGACATTAACTTTTTCAGGACTTCTTTAAAAAATCATGGGAAAACTATAAAAGGTCCCTATTATTGGTGGGTCCCACCTTCTCTCTCCTCAAATCAATACATCACCCCTTCATCCCATCTCGTCTCCCCTCTCTCCTCACGCCTTGGTTTCCAAGCAAAAGAGAAAAAGCATAGCAAAAGAGGGGGGGGGGGGGAGCCTGTGCAATACATTCTGCCATTTTGTTCAATGTTTGGATAGTTTTTTTTTGTAAAACCATGGTTTTCTTTAAAAAGCATTTTTTTTTCTCATCCAAATACGCACATCCCCAAACCATGGTTGTTCATTGTTTGAATAGGTTTTTGTAAAACCATGGTTTTCTTTAAAAAGCACTTTTTTTTCTCATCCAAACACACACATCATATAAGATAACTACTTTGGCCTAACAATGATGATAAGGTTTAGATTAACATCCATGAGTCAAAAGAAAATAAAGAAGATAAGCATTCAAGTTCAAATCCTTATTTCGTACCACAGAGGGAAAAAAAAGCAAGGTTATTAAATTCAGATCGATCACTGAATAGGTCGGAGTACTAGGTCAAAAGTCAGTTGGTTAGATCGAAGTCAAACCGGGGCCAAACCAGTGAGAAAGTTAAGATTTCAGGGTTATTAATTTAAAATTCTAAAAAAATTTAAGAAAAAGGTGAACCGAGTTGATGCTCAGACTAGTTCGGTTTACCAACCTATTCACCGGTTTTCGGGCTGAACTAATCGATCCGGTAATTGGCAAATCGGTCCGAGTTTAATAACCTGGGAAAAATGTTAAAACAACTTAACATTACATCATAGATTTGAGAGCATTAATTCCAAAGTGAAAATTATGACCTTTTTTGTTATTTTTATTCATAAAAAGAAAATTTGGGAGAATGATAGAAAAGAATTTTGAAATTATAAAATTCTAAATCAGATATTTTTCATAAAATGAGTTATGAATTGCTTATCAAGTTTCGTCATTACTTTATCAATTCTTAGTAACAAATTTGATTTGAAATTTTGCAATTTCAAAGTTTTTTTTCTATCATTTTCGCAAGAGAATTTGACATTCAATAAAAATTATAACAATTACTACCTCCGGTCCTTAATATAAGAGACAATTGGCTTTTTTTGGAGAAATTAAGAAGCTAATTAAGTTACAATAAAATATTTATGTTTATCATTCTTCTTTAAACTAATTTGTTTGACTTATAAATTGATATATAATTAAATGATATACAACATATATTCTGATTGACTAGTTTATTTATGGCTTGTTTGGTATGAGTGGAGGGGGAGGGAAAGTGAGCGCGGAGGGAAATTTTTTTTTTGTCTTTGATTAAAAAAAATAAGAGAAGTTGGGTTAAAATTTTTAATTTTTCTTACTCGTTTATCTTACAAATTCTCTTTATTAAAATTTTATAACTCCATTTCTCCAATTTTTTAAAATTGTACATATTAAAAATTTTCCTCCCCTCCAAATTTCTTATACGAGACAAACCCTTAGTATATGATCTTTTCAAAAATAATCAATTGATTTTTATATTAAAGTCTGGAAAGAGAATTTTATTAATATTCTTAAAAATGTGTAAGAATAAAAGCTCAAAACTAAAAGTTTTTTTTTCTTGGTCAGAACTCCCAGTCTCAGTTGATATTAAGTATCTTTTTAAGTTATTTTTTAAAAACATATGATTATGAGTTGGACCATATATAAATATGACGAGTGTACTTCGATTTGAATAAAAAGGGATGATGAGGGTTCGATTTAAAAAGAACATTTAATTTTTAAAATTTTTAATATTAATGACATTATGACATTTTATTCTATCAATTACTTTTCAAATATGTCCTTTTGGATAGGGACAAGCCGAGATGCCACGTAAGGCTCCGTCAACGGTGTAGAATGGTAGTAAGCAAGCATATATTTTGCCTTTGTTGAGAAATTCAAATCATGCCCTGATCCAATAAGCAAATGATGGAATTGGGACAAAACATCAAACACATGCAAATAAGAGAATTCCCACACGCTAAGACGCAAAACAGAGATGATAGATATGAGGGGGGAAAACAGAAATGATGGTCTTTATATTTAGGATAAAATACTCCTGGCAAAAAAAAAAAAAAAAACACAACACTCTAATATTTGGGTTTTATATTGTCTCTATAACTTTTAAAAGATTAAATTAATGACTATAATATTTTGTGTTTTGACTATTAACATCCTTAAAATTATCTGTAAGGTTAACTGATTTTTGTCATGTCAAAAGTTTTATATTTTTACTGATATTTTATGTAATTTTTAAAAATAACACTCGGAAATTAATGTGTAATTTCAAAATATAGAAAAGAATGAAATACTTAAAAATTATAAAATACATATTTAAATAAGCATTTAAAATATATATATTTGACCATGTTCATTTAAAAATATAAAATAATATAAATACTTAAAAATATAAATTTCTTAAAAACATTTGAATTATTTATTTGAGCATGAATTTTTTTTTAAATATAAAAGTATACAATATTTAAAATTACATTTACATGTCAAATGTCATAAAAAAAAAATTTAACATCACAAAATCTGTTAACTTTAATGGTAATTTTTACAGTAGGTGAATTGATAGTCAAAATATGAAATACTAGGGTTTTCAATTTAAACTTTTCAAAAAAGGAAGTGATATGCAACTGACATAAAATTAAGGGGGTTTTCCCCCTTTTAACCCTATATTTACAATAAATAGAAAGGGAAAACCATTCTTGGGGATACCTTTTGTGTTTTTTCGTCTTATCAAAGCTTTTAATTTTACTATACCCTTAGCCCTTATAACTTTGCCCAATTATCGAATTAAATGATTTAATAAGGGAAAAGCATACAATTATTGGATTAAAAAGTTCAAGAAAACTATAAATCCTTTAAGAATGATTTTAACTTTATAGAAATGATATTAGTAATTGATATTAACATAATAATCTTTTTCAATTTTATATTAATAATAAATAATTTATTAATTTATATTTTGTAACCACTTATATCTCATTAAGTGTCATATCAACTTTAATAAACAGAGTATGGATATAAGCACTAATAATTATAATTAAGTAAATTACAGGGACTTGATTTAGAGTTAAATAAAAATATTTTTTTTATAACCCTTTGGTTTATCCAAGCATTCGGTTTTTAAGTAACTGATTAGTTGGAATCAAGATTTTGTCAAATATATATGTTTGGGAAACAATAAAACTATAATTTCATAAGCCTCTCTTTACAAGTTGAGACAATGTTTTTTTTTAACATTCTTACCCTGTAAAATCTATCCTCAAACATCCACTAACAAAATGTCTTTATCAAAAATCTTAAGATGGTAGAATTCGAATTCAGTCTCAGTGTGAAATTAGCTGGTGCACCATTTATCCAGCTAAATTATGTAATATTTATTTGAGATAGTTTATTTTTTACTTATAAATATTTTAAAATTATAATTTACAGTATACGAGATAAATATGTAAGAGAAGTTTTATCTCAATTTATATAAAAAATATTTATATCCTAAAAATAAGTTATACCAAATAAATATGTACACTTTTGGATAGTGACAAACCAAGGGGCCACGTAAGGCTTCGTCACCTGTGAAGGAGAAGTTGGACGCAACATGCAGTTTCAAAACAGAGAAGGCCCACGCAACACGAAAAACTGACATTTATTTCCTGGAATCGCTTGTAAAAGTTTTTTTCAGTAACCAAACAGCAAATTCCAGCAACTAATGGGGATTTCCACCATGTTGTCTCCTATCAGATGCCCCGGCAAGCCCTCCGCTTTCTTTTCCTTCTCGCCGTTCAAGCCCCAGAGTTTTTTTTCCTTCCAGAAATCATCTTCTCTCGAAATTCCGGTTTCAATCAAGCAACACCGATATCTCTGCATGTCTTCGAGTGCTAGGTCAGAATATGGACCTCAGAGATCATCGATTCAGGTTCTTTCTCGGCTTAATTTTTTGGGTGTTTTTTTCCCTTGCAAAACGAAATGCTTTTCTCTTGATTATGTGGAGGATTCTGACCTTCAAGTACTTACTGAGCTCTGGATAGTAATTTTTTTGATTCTTAATTGTGTCATATATAGAGATAACATTCTGAATTTTGAGTTCTCAAGTATGATTTCTCTGCAGGGAGGGGAAGCATTTTTCAGGAGCGTTTTAGAAGGAATGGAATCAGTGTATTTGAGTAGAAACCCCACAGCGAAGGCCATCTTGGACCTTGTTGAATCTGCTGACAAGAGTCAAATCTGCTACGACCATCTGGCATTTAGGACATTTGGGGTAATTTTGCTGCCTTAATTCACCAACTTTCCTCCACGACTCAACTATACTTGTTTAACTTACTGTGTATTTTGCTGGTTTGGGTTGTAATGCTGTATCTCATTGACTCAAAGAAATGGGGTTTATGGAGCTCATTCTAATTATTTACTCACATTCCAATTTTTTCATTCCATCTCTCTATTACTTAGCACTATAAACAACAATTAGTTACTTCAGAGGATCTGTGTTCGTTTGCTCTGTGAACTAAGTAAAACTACAATACATTGGTCACAATATTTGTTTGTTTAGATTTGATTTGAAGGCCTTCCTCCGATGTCTCCACTAGGTGCAAAGACTGAATAGGCATTCATGTGTAGGCTCAGCCTATATTGATTTACCAATTTGTTTATGTAGTATGTAATAATTTCCCTGAAAATGAATGATAAATGTTCTGTTTTTTCTCCTTGCCCCTGCAAATGTGGAACATTGCAGGTGAATGGCAATGGAATTGACTCGATGGCTAGTTTTTTTCTTGATTATGGCTATACACCTCAGGAGGAGTTGAGGTTTCCAGCTAAAAAGTTAAAAGCACTGTGGTTTTCTCCGCCTAGAAACTTGTTTCCTGGCAGTGGCAGTGGTGTTTACGGGCCTTTGCCAAGAGTTTTCATTTCAGAGTTACTTGTAGACCAGATGAGTCCACAAGTTCAGGTTTGTTCCTGAGAACATTCATCAACTATTGTCCATTTGTCATTTATGCTTTCAGTATCACATGGTAGTTTCCGCAGTAATGAAAGTATAATATGCTTTCATGTTTGTAGTTTATTCCTGCTAAGCCTTTTACGGTATGTCTTTCTCTTTCTTGGCAAAGCTGAACAGCTGATTAGATTTTCTTCTCCGTTGCAACATGCTCATTATTCACTCCCCGATGGTACAAGATTCACATATGAACTCTTTCCATCTTACTGTGTACTCCCTCCGGTCCTTTTTATAAGTAACAACCACCACTTTCACGCAGATCAAATGGTAGTTAAATTCAGTTAAAAGCAATAAGTGTGTAATATATGTACTTTTTTTCCAATTATACCCTTATTCATAAAGAGAGCTTAGGAGAGATTATGAGTGCAAATTTAATGTGGAGAGATAATGAGTGGAAATACGAGTAATTTGGAAAAAATGTGAAATTAGTATAATTTATTGTAGGTAGATGCTAAATGGAGAAATTTCCTTGTTCTCAGTGCATGTGTGATAGTAATTATTATAAAGGCATGTATTCAATGAGGGTAAAAGTGGGAAGACAAATTTTCAGTTTTAGATAAAGGGGATTTGTCACTTATAAAAATGACCATACCCAAGTGAGAGAATTTTCTTATAAAAAGGACCGGAGGGAGTATCACTTGAAAAGAAATCAGAGTTATTTGTGTTAAACTCTTGACAGGTTCTTTATTCGGTTGGAGGTAAAAAGCTGAGGGATGTCATTGTTTTAGCCATCTCAATTGTAAAACTTGTGTTTCATGACTTAAGCAAGTTGATGGCTGTGCTTGTGGGAATGTTTCTTGAGATCAAATTGGATTATCTACAGTTATCCATTTGAAGAGAAAATGATAGAAAACAAAGTGACTCTGCACTGCATCCACTTCCCCCCTTATAACCCAGTCTTTCTCTCTCTCTCTTACTATATGTGCTTATTCTTGTAACTGCAGTGGATCTGATCTGGTTCTGAGATAGGGCTGCATCCCGTAAAGTCATGTGGCTAAAGCAGCTTTGTAATTATAAAATCCTTACTGTAATTTTAAGGAAATGAGTTCTTATGTGTTCTGTGCGGTTAACTGCACCATGTTCAGTGCGTTTGGTGAAACAAAGATTGGATACACTACTAAGGACTTTATTATAGCACTTCAGTATCTTTCAAAATTGAGATATATGTGTGTTTGGGTAAGCCCCAAACCGTGGTTTTAAAAGCCTTTTTCCGCAAATCGAAACAAAACTCCTCTCGCATACTTACTTCGTAAATTGTAAAAGCTATTCTCTAAAAGCTAATCCGAACAAATACTATGACTTGCATGTTATATTTCTGACGTATTGCACTTTGCTGGAACTTGCTTGTAAGATGGCACCTATGACCTATCCTTGTCACTTCAATTAAAGTATGTTTAATTCATGTTGGAATTAATTTTCAGGAAATAATCAGAAGATACACCCGTACTTCTGGTAATGGACACAAGTATGCTGCTTTAGCAAGTTCTCTTGGAATTTTAGTATGGGACAAACCCTTGTATTCTGAGTTTCAAACATTGGCAAGGTATTTGATATTTCTCTATGTACAATGTGATATGAACAATAAATATCAACTTCATTGTTAAATCATTCTTCAATATTGTTTTGATGCGCATATTTACAATTGATGAACATATCTTTGGATTTTTTTTTAACAGTAATTGAACTTGTGCCTTTTTCGGCATCCTTATCTCTTGTTCTAATTGTGTTATGGTTTCTATGCGCAGTGAAAGTGAGTATGCTGCATGGACCTTAGTTAATGGATATGCCCTGAACCATGTTACTATTTCCACTCATCAACTGAAGTCACAATTGAGAAATATAAAGAATCTGAATCAGTTTATCGAGGATAACAATATCAAATTGAATTCTGAAGGAGGAGTTCTGAAAGGTATGTACCTTAATTTGTTACTTGGGTATACTGAAGTCTCCTAGATTATGCTCATCATTTAAGTATTTATTATACATTGCCAGACAATATGGTCTGGTTTTTATTGAAATGTCAAAACAAGGGTGAAAAAGTGTTGCCTTTTCTTTTATTTAGCTACCTCTTGAAAGTTTGAGCCTGGTTTAATTTTTTGGATAAAATTAGTTGGTATTTTTGTGCCTTGTAGTAATAGAATAAATCTTAGTCTTGACTAAATGCGAGGAAAAAATCTTATTCTTGAACGATGTCACTCTTATGTAGACTGGAATGAAATAGAAAAGGATAATAGGATTAAGGGTTTGTTTGGTACGAGGGAAATGAAGGGGAGGGTAGGGAAAATTTTAATGAATTCAATTTAAAAGAAATGAAGAAGTGGGGTTCTAAAATTTTAATGAAGAGAGATGTAAGATTAAAGAGTGAGAAGTTTCCATTAAGTTTTAACCCCAGTTCTTGAATTTTATAAAATTGAACTCATTAAAATTTTCCCTCCTCTCCCTTCATAGCAAACAGGCCCTAAAAGAAAAAAGTATATTAAACCTGGTTATGGATCCTCTGGTTTTTTCTTCCCTGAAGTTCCATGAAGTTGTTTGGTTTTGCATCTTTTTTCTCTGGGTCAATCAAACTGCTGTTCTTTCATTATCAGTAACTAAATTCAAAGAAGATCGTTTTAGTTTATTCTTCATTGCTAAGAAGGATCATATCATATGACTTAATATTTGGTTCAATCACCAGTGAGCCCTGATGGTCTTCTCCTGCAAAGCTCAACTGTGGCAGATTCAACTGATTTCCAATTCTCTGATGGTATAACCAATTCTGTTCCCCGCTCTTACATCGAGTTCGCCGAGCGCCTCGTACTGCCTCAGTATAGAAATTTGCCTGACTCAGAGGTAAACATCATTCTTTCCCACTGAATCTGAATTTCTGGGTTCATACTCCACATAAGCTTTTATAATATGAAAGGTTTTTTAAAATTTTACCCCTAACCTAACCCTGCCCCATAGGGAATGGAGACCCACACACCCACACACCCCCAATTGAGCCACAGGCTCCTGGCATTATAATCTGAAAGTTCAATCAAGCTCCTGGCTGGAGATCAATTGTTGACTATGATGACTTGAATGAATATATTACATAAAAGTTAGAATGGTTGAATTTTGTTTCTTTATAATGCAATTACTCTTTATTGATGCTGTTTCATATAGATATGTTATTACTCCCTCCTATCATAAAGGAGCCAGTTAGGGAGTTTACTTTAGTCCTAATTCTCTTTGCCTTCCAAATTTATAATGTTTTTCCTCCAACCATCTCTATTGATTGCATATATTAAGAGTGTAAAAGTGGGTCCAATGCAAATGATAGGTATTTTAGTGAAACCAACACATATTTTTTTGAAATATCTAATTTAACTAATTTTCGTAATCTATACAAATTAGTTATTTAACTCCTATATTAAGGACTAGAACTAGCAAAGTTGGTCTCCATGATTGATAACTGGACCATTGTGTGGAGGGTTCAAATTCTGGTGTCATGAAATGCCTTAAAATCAATCATTTAGGTACCATTCTTTTCGAAACAGTTTTAATATTCCCATAAGATGTAGGCTAATCCCGGGGAAAATCTAGCTTTAGGCCTGAGAAGGACCAAAGTCCTTGGCTGATCAAAAGAAAAAGGTGGGTGGACCGAAATGCCCATACTTGGTCATAAATATAATGACTCATACTTGGTCATAAATATAATGACTTTTTGAAAGCATTGCTGATAAAACAGAAAACTCAATTGTAAATATCAGAAGCTTAGTTGCAAATAATCGAGTTTTTGTGATTTGCAATTTCATAGTTTATGATTTCCAACTAAACTCCTGAATTTTATAACTCAGTTAACATAAAAAATTAAAGAAAAAAAAGAGGTTTCATATAATTGATAACCTTGCTTCTAATGTTTATAACTGAACTTTCAGTTTCTGAATATGCTTTCATGTCGAGGCAATTTAGTCGTGCTATTTTATTCTTTTAATTTTTTATCGGCTAAGGACATGGCTAGAGATAATATGATTAATGCTTGCTTGTATGACTTGAACAGGTAAAAGAGTATCATAGGAGGGATGGCTTTGAGGTTGGAAATGCAGATAAGATCTTTGAAAGCACATCCAAGGTTCAGCAGTTAAGCGGGACGGCATCATAAGATCCAACCAACATGTGCCCTTTATCACTTTCCTTAGAGAAAGTGTTAGGATATTATATATGGACGGTCTAGATTAAATGCCTTTATAGTTTGTCTGGCTTCTACCTGTAAAAGTGTGTGAAGATTAGGTATATTTAGGTATAAGACATTTTAATCATGAAATAAAATCCTGATATGGTTTCTGTTCCCCTTGGGCTAAATCTCATGTTCTTGAAAATGGATTGAATAATCTACAGAAGGTAAAAGTGCATCTTTTGTCATCTAATTGTATAAAAGGTTTTAATTTGATCTATTAATTTAATCAAGGTAAAGTAAGGTCCAACACTCTAATATTATTTTCCTATAGCATACAGCATTATAATGTTACTAATGTTGCATCTAGCACTTAAATGTTATTTTCCTACTGTCTTATCACCCCAATTTTATTTTCTAGTTATATCCAACACCCTTATTTTAATTATGGTTTAGGGCACTAAATGTACTATAAATAAGATTAAGGTGTTGGAAGCATTAGAGAAATAACATAAGGACGAAGGGTGATAGATAAACTACATAATATTAGAATGTTGGATGCAACTGAGTAATAATATTAGGGAATTGGATGTTACTTTACCTATTGTTTAAATTTTTTTTTCAGTCCTCTAATCCTAACACTATTTGTCTTCAATGATAACTTTTTGTGTAAATTATTGTTATTTAAAACTTCAATGTCGGCAATTTTATTAATGAAACTAACGATATTAGGTTTTGAATATCAAAACGACTTTTTATAAAATTCAGGGATTAAAATAAGAACTTGTGTAAAGTTATAGGATCCAATTTAGATGGAGAAAATTTATAATATAATGGTTAACAATTTGAGAAATTTTTTTTTTAGATGTGCTTGTATAAATATAAATTAATATCAATGTAGAAAATCAAGTAAGTATAATAAAATTTTATTATTTATTTATTACAAAATTATTTAATGGGGGAATTGTGAAAAAATACCTCATTAGCAAATTAATTACCAAATGGGACATGGGAAGGTCGTGTGCACACGGGGGGAAGATATTGTGCACATGGGGAAGATTTGTGCATACAGGCAGAGATGTTTTGCACACATATAGGGAAGAATATTACACACAGGGAATATCGTTTACATACAAAGAAAGATCTTGTGCATACCAGGAAGATAGTCTGTACATCGGATCCCATTTGACAATTATTTTGTGAATGAAGTATTTTTTTTTCTCAATTTTTTCTTATTTAATGTATATACATGTATCCTTTAGTATCGAGCAATAAATCATAATACCAATTGGCCTCGTAAAAATAGAAACAAAGGGATTAATTTGTTTACACGTATCCAAATGGCGACGAACGGACGAAGATTGCCATCCTAGACCCTGGTAACTTGTAAGGATAGTCAGGTGTCCATCCCCACCTACGAGGCTGGCACGCGAATTGAGAAAAGCAAAGAAAAGATAAAATTGAGCCCATGTATACAACTGGGACAACGGGTTGGCCCATTTAGATCAGAGTCTAAAATCGTACTCTTTTGTAACGGCCCATTCCGTTTAAGTTTTTTTTTTTTAATTCTCTTAAAGGCTAAAATACCTAATTTAAACCATAAATTTCATCAACACTAATTTAAAACATAAATATTATCCAAGTTTAATAGAACACAAACACTAAGACTTTATTTTGACACTAATTTAAACCATAAATTTCATCAACACTAATTTCATCAACACTAATTTCAAACCATAAATTTCATCAACACTAATTTCAAACTATAATTAATGTTTATAACCAATCAAATAAGTTCACAACCACAATCAAATAAGCCTACAAGCTTCAAATGTCAGTAATAATAGAACACCTTATTTGGATTTTGACGTACACATATAAAAAAAATCAAAGAAGAGAAGCTTCAAATGAGGTCTGAGTCAGTGTGAGAGTATTTCTGATTTGAGGGTTAGGTTAGGTTAACTCTACCATTTGACCAATGCTTGCTGCCCATTGCCTTGTGCCCATTTAAAAAAAAAAAAAAGTTAAACGGGTCTAAAAGGGTCGGCCCTATAAAGCTTACGGTCCTACAGGGCCAGTCATTTTAGGCCCGTTTCCATTTTCAGCATTTAAATCATAGGCCCGGCCCTTAACGGGCTCGGCCCGAATTCCCTACTCTACCCATGTATATACTCTCCGAGCTAGGTCCTAAATCGAAGGTAACAAACTCCTCCTATCTTTAATATTCTATTTAGTTGGGGATTTGATTTTATCATAAATATAATACCTTAATTTATTTTGTTTCTAAAATTAATAGGGTTAAGGGGTAAAAATATTTATAAATTTTTGTTAAAGGAGTACCCAACACTATAACTTTTTTTAAATATAAAAATGCCTATAAGCTTTTAAAAATAGAATAAAAATACCATTTCCATTGATTGAGAGAGTTAAACTCCGGTCGCTTCTTATATGTGGGTACCATATTATTATTTTTAAATTGTTGTGAATATTATATGATATGGATGTTCATAAACTATCCAACTCTTGACCTTTCATATGCCTTTCACTCCATAACTTCCCACTCTTAGAATTCCATGTGTTCAATGCTATAACCTTATAACTTCCCCAATGAATGGCTTATGGGGGTTTCTTACTATCAATACCATTATGCTCATCTTTATTTCTTTGTAACCATATGTATAGAATTGAATGGTTAGAGGCCTATAAATAGAGGTCATGTACAATGTATTGGTACCAACAACAATGAAGTGAATAAGGACTCCTCCTTACTTTCTCTCCAACTTTCTCTCATCTTTTTCATATCCCTCTTAGTCTTCCCTCATCCCATATATTTTCTTGATTTTCATAACACGTTATCAGCACGATACTCTATCAAATTAGTTCATGGAATACTCCTCCTGTAAATCATGGATGCTCTATGTTTTATTTTCTTTCCTATTGTGATGCCAAATATCGAACTTAGTTCATGTCAGGAATGACATCTCTTGCATTCGTTTTTTTTTAATCTTGATTTTGTTTTTATGCACATGGACTAGATTACCTACATATATATATAACGGATGTTGTGAATTCTTAAACTTTCTGGCTTTTCAAGAATATCATACGTATTATGCAACAAAGTCTTTGGGTATTGTTTGCACTTTGCACTGAATTTTTGAAGGTATAAATTTTCTTAAAGTTTGAAGTTATTCTTTCTCATCTCATAATGTTCCAGGTCTGTGAATTTGAACCTCATTATCTTTATATTTTAGGACTTGGCCATTGCTAGAGTGTTCTTGATACACAGGCCATTGCTAGAGTGTTCTTGATATACATTTGCATGTTATTTATTGATAAATACATTATCTGGTGGTGGCTTTTAAGTTCTAAAAAAAAAGCTGAAATTTTGCAGGAAATTCTTACAGAGCAGCCTTATGTGCCCCCATATTATTTCAGTTTCTTACTATTTTAGCCTTAAAATTATTTATATATGCACAAGTAAGTAACACTGTTAGGTTTATTTTTAAAGTCTAATGCTTTCTCCAATTCCAGAAGCTCTTTCGGTAACCAGTGCCACTTCATTATGAAGATTCTTGCTCTTCACATAAAGGTACAATTACATCCTATTTGTCATAAATTTCATACTTATTTATTTAAAGTATAAATATTTTTTTTCTTATGATTGTAATTATTAATTTTTATATCAAATGACAAATATATAAGGCACAATATTGATATGGCCAGCAGCCATGTTGCTCTTAATAAATGGTATGTTTATCATGTCTTGAATGCCAATGACCCAAGAGAATTTTATCCTAGTCTTGAAGACACTAGCATATGACAGAACTCATGTTAGAAAAAAGGACATATAGTGCCATGGTCATTGAAATATAATTATGAGCAAAACTTGTGATGATATGGCCCAAAGCCTCCTCGACAAATGACCATGAATTTATATAAAGTGAAATCAAATGGCTATCAACAAAATAGTTATGAAGCCATAAATGACTAAGAGAAGATGCCAAGAGTGGTCATGATATCAAAGAGCCTAATTAAAATGTGATCATATATATTATATTGATGCATTGTGTGCAAATTAGAGGGATGATATATTGCCTAATAAGAGCATATGATTCCAATTGGGATCCCTTTAAAAGGGTAAAGAGATGTCAATGAATTATGTCACGATAAGAAAAATGGAATAAGAATCACTCTTTCATTGCTTTCAAATCCTCTCTGGTCTTGCTCATCTCTGGTCTTTCATTCTGTTGTGCCATTTAAAAAAAAAATTATTAAAGGAGGGTACTATTCATGATTCATATCTTATTTGTATGTTCTTATCTAACAATTAAATCGGAATTATTGTGATTTATAACTGGAAGCTCTTATTGTGATTTAATCTCTTATTCTTTGTGTCTTATTGTGATTTAATCTCTTATTCTTTGTGTGATTTAAACTTGCAATATATATATATATATTACACATATTACTCTAGCTTTTATTATTAATATTTGTTGTTGTGATGAGTAGTTTTATTATCAACATTTGTCACTGTGATGTTGATAAGTGTTTGAGATGATTATTGGTCTTGCAATGGAGCTGAGTAATGCCATTTTAGGAGCTCTTCCACTGAACTTTGCTGATCAGGTTTGGAGTTTTTATAGTATTTGTTCAATCTAAGTTGATTTATGAAAGAAAGTTTGAATGGTCAATATGGGTTGTTGTTGTTTTACTACTGTTTGACTCTCTTTGAAAAAAAATAAATAAAATGCGAATATTTGCTTCCTTAATATGAAGTTATAGACTAGAAACTGGGATATATATTCTTGAGACTTTGCTCAGCTACAGGATTTTAAATGTTTTTGCCCATTTCTATGGTTGTATGTTAAATGCTTGAGACTTTGCTCATCTACAGGATTTTAAATGTTTTTGCCCATTCCTATGGTTGTATGTTAAATGCTTGAGACTTTGCTCATCTACACGATTTTAAATGTTTTTACCTATTCCTATGGTTGTATGTTAAATGCTTGTTCAGATTCTAACTCTACATACATTTGCTGGCTTCTCATTTTTTTATACCGTTTTCTCCCATTGCAACAATAAAGCGAAAAAAAAGGTTTTTATTGGTTTTTTTTAAATATATTTTGCAAATTTAAACGCATGGTATGTGTAAATATTATTTGTAAGACTCGCATATTAATGATGATATATGATAGGATCAATATTGGAATCTAAATTAATTTTAAGTGAATTTTGTGAAAAAAAAAATAGTATACAAACAATAATTTATTTAATGAGAAAATTTATTATGAATATGCGATGTTTATTCTGGTTTGTTGGACAAAATTATTCTTGTAATGTGCATAAACCATACATATAGTGCAGGTCAGTTTTATGGATGCTTAAATAGAGTTGGGAAAATTTGAAAGAAGGCTATAAATATCATAATTATTCATTACTTTGCATTATAATGCACTTATCCTCAAATTAATCTTATGCATTTTTATCATAGAGCTCTTCATATTTCTCTATGAAATATATTATTAGTAACGAGTAATAAAGTTATGTAGAAATGTAATCATGTATGTTAGTTCCTGAAGAACTTATATGTAATAAAATTGATATAGTTCCCAAAGAACTAATATAGTTTTTTTCTTTCTATGGGAGAAAGACTAATTGATCATGAAAATTTATGACCCATAGGTTTATATCAAAACTTTGATTTGTTAAAGGGTCTAAAGGTAATAGCCTAATTGGATTTAAATCCATTATTATATGTGAACTATGAATTATTTGGGCTTCCAAGTGCAATATAAGATATTAACCCTCTGCATACTACTCACCATTTTTAAAATACAAGAATAAAGGAAGTATATTTATATGACTCACACTTGAGGGGGAGACTATTAGAATACAAGTGTGAGTTAATATTGAAAATCTCTATACTTCCCCCACAAAGCCAAATTGATCTCCCAAAAACAAATGTCAAATAAAAATTTTGAATCAATATGTTAAGGAAATTGAAAAGTTTATTGTTGGTTAAATAAACCAGAAGTTTACTGATAATCACAAAGTTATTTATTGTTGGCATGACTCGTGTGATCATCGGAGTCATATATATGATGCAACAAATTATTAAGATTATGCAATGATATCCATTAAAGAACTAGAAGATTGTTCATGAATAGCCAACATATTATATAATTCAAGAATTGTGCTGCTTGTTCTCAAAGAAATTAGTTATGATTTGGAATAGATCTCTATATTTCTGGAAATATATCAAACTCATATATGGGCCCATTCAAATAACATGTAAACCATATAAGTATTCAATGAATTTGATAGATGCATCTATAATATGGTTACATGTGATATTACTATTAGTTTGCAACCTGAAGTTTGCAAAAATGTTTGAATAAATTATTATGTTAAGTGCAATTTCCAGATTATACGATTCATTCATTGAAGCCTCTATAAATAGCTAGATTAATACGTATGAGAACAAAATTTATATTTTAGTGTTGGCATGTTTGATCTTACATATTGCAGCATTTATATTAACCAATCAAATTCTCCCGATAAAATTGGCTTTTGGTCAGGAGCTAGGTATATTCCATCTTAAAAAGTTTGAATGTGCATTCATATTGATCCACCACAATGCACATAGATGGATATTTAGATGAAATTGAGATAAATGTTGGGTAAGAAACTCCTTCTTCTTGTTTGTCTCTAAATGAAACAAAAGGATGTTGCTAATGGAAATAAATGGATTTAGGAGACTTATACTGCATGATTAGTCGATTGTCATTTGACAAAGTTTTCCTAATATGAGGGGGAGAAATTGAATAGCTGGAAAAGAAAATAAAAGGAATGCATTATTACTATTAAGTATAGATCCTCGAATATAGCAATATGAACAAGAAGTTCATTAGGTTTTGCATTCATGAAATATTGCATAAAATATGCCAGATGCAATTACTGACCTAAATAAGAATTACTAAATCTCATATTTCAGCTGAAAATGCTCTAATAAGCATAAATGAAAGTGAGACATGCCCGAAGCATGAGAGAATAATTAGTTCAAAAAGAAAAGAGAAAGGAGTAAACAATCAAGATGATCATATTACGGAGGCAGACACTCCAGAAGAGGTCAATACACAACTACTTGCAAAACCCTCAAAAGAGGTTCAGGTACCTGAAAGTAATAAAGAGATCTCAATAGATTATGCCACAACAACAAAAATGGAACTGAAAAGATAAAGTTGTCGGCAACAGTTTTAGTAATAATATCACGTGATCAAATGAGGATCTTATACATAAATATGTCAGTAGAAAAAAAAAGGTAATTGGCCAACTGAAAAAGGGGATAAGACGCGATAAAAAATATTCTTTCAATATGTGAAATTTATGGACCTGCAGTCCAAAATATTTGAAATATAAAATTAGTTGTGATATATGAATATTCATGTGAAAATAAAGATTTTCACAAGGTTTAATTATCATTATAATGAGGTACAACATTTGGTGGTGGATACAATAATTGTTGCATATATTATTAGTTTGGCAGTATATGCAAATGAAATAATGCGTCTATTAGATATCATTATATATAGCATATGCCTATGGATAATGAATATTATATGAGAATTCTTGAAGGGTCAAAATGTTGAAAGCATGTCTAAGAAAAGTGTTCAGTATATAAAATATCATATGGATTAAAATGATTTGAGTATATATATAATTGATTGAAAGATATATTGAAAAATGAATAATTTTACATATCAAGTTATTGGAAACCTTAATGATTTCAAAATCATATATTTTTGCTATGATGATTGTTTGCAAAAATTTATTGAATTTAATGGTCTATAAGTATAACATATTTATGAATATTTACATCATGTTAATATTATTGTTATTATGTTCTTTCTAGTAAAATCAAGATGCTGCAGGTACACTATGGATGCTATGAAACTGAGATTTAGTGTAGTAGTTTTATGAAACTATTCTATAAGTACATTTTGTTTATAACAAACTGAACATGTGGATAGAAGATATATCATGGTGATTTTCAGGATAATTTTCTTTTATTATTTCCACAATGCATAGAGGCAAGTGGAGAATATAATATTTAACATATCCAGAAGATATGGTAAATAATTATGTTTATGATTTGATGACAATGCATTATGCATAGTTTAGATAAAAAGGACATCAATTGCTTGAAAAAAATCATTAATGACATTTGCAATTGAGAAATCAGTATATTGTCTTGAAATATGACAATCTAATCAAAATGAGTGATGTTGCTATCAGGGGGAGTAAAGATCATGTTGTACTCTTTTCCTTAACCAAGGTTTTGTCCCATTGGGTTTTCTTGGTAAGGTTTTTAATGAGGCAACTTGAATATGTATTGTGTACTCTTTTTCCTTCACTGGGTTTTTGTCCCAATGGGTTTTTACTAGTAAGGTTTTAATGAGGCACAATATTTGTTCATGAACATCCAAGGGGGAGTGTTGTGAATATTATATGATATGGATGTTCATAAACTATCCAACTCTTGACCTTTCATATGCCTTTCACTCCATAACTTCCCACTCTTAGAATTCCATGTGTTCAATGCTATAACCTTATAACTTCCCCAATGAATGGCTTATTGGGGTTTCTTACTATCAATACCATTATGCTCATCTTTATTTCTTTGTAACCATATGTATAGAATTCAATGGTTAGAGGCCTATAAATAGAGGTCATGTACAATGTATTGGTACCAACAACAATGAAGTGAATAAGAACTCCTCCTTACTTTCTCTCCAACTTTCTCTCATCTTTTTCATATCCCTCTTAGTGTTCCCTCATCCCATATATTTTCTTGATTTTCATAACATAAATGATTATTTTAACCAAAAAAATTATTCACACTCTCCCTCTCTTAGTCTCTCTATCTCTCTTGCCCTTCTCTGTTTGGGATTGACTACGGTCCTCTGCTCTTACCATTCTTTTCTCATCCTCTTTCCCCATTACTTATCTTAGCCTTTATATTAAAATTTGAGAAGTTCATAATTAATATTTATAAAAATATTTTTAAAAAAATATCAAATTATTAAAAAATAATTAAATAAATTTTAAAAAAAAAACTAAATTTTAGTTATGATAATTTAAATAGGTAATAAAATATATTTAAAAATAATATATTTATGAAATATTAAGTCTGAACAGTTTAAATTTTAATCTAAAGATTGAGATGAGTAATAGAGAAGAAGATGATAGAAAAAAAAACATTAAGAGTAAAGAACCGTGGCCAATCCCCTCAGCCCTCCCTCTCCGACTCCATCTCTATCGACTGGACTCCGACTTCGTTAGCCTCGCCGTTGCGGCGGCATTTACAGTTGCACCAACACAACACAATGGATGAAAGATTCAAGATTTTTGAAAATTTGGATATTGAAAGTGAAAGGGAGGGCAGAAATAATTTCAAAATACAGCAGCACTTAGTGACTAATTTCATGTGAATCTTATTGGAATGGCTCTGAGCATATTGAACAGAGAGTGGGATACCCAAGTGCTGCATATCGACAGATGGAAGAAGGAGGAAGCAGACTTTATGACTAAAAGGGCGCTCACCATGGGTTCGGGTATTTAGGTCCTCTCAAGAGTTTCAACTTACAGATTACTAGAGGAGAGGGGAGTCAATTAGCTTCTTAGCATTTTCTTTGGGTTTCTTTCTGAGTTTTGACATGTTAAAAAAAGTTGCTGTTAGTATGTGGGTGATGGAGTTAGAGTTCTGAGAAATTAAATTGAAGGTTTGTTTGGAATAAGGAAGATAAAAATGGTTTTTTTTTTCATTTGATTTTTGATAAAAATCAAATTGTGTAATGTGATTTATATTTGAATTAATGATTGTATAAATGATTTTTGTAAAACTAAAACCTGTTTGAATTAATTTAAGCATAAATGATTTTTATGATAATGGTAAAAAAAAAATGGGTGGAAAAATATTTAAAAAATTAAGTAAATATATGTATGCAAAACTCCAATGAGCATAATCCATTCATTTGTAACACTAATAGTGTGTTCTGAACTAAAAAAGAAAAAGAAAAAGAAAAAATGACTATTCATTTCAATAGTTTGTAATATAATGACATGAAAGTTCTTAGGTAAGTGGGAAGTTGCGCGAGTTTTATGAATCAGCATCATCCAATCAAGCATAATTATGTGTGCGCAAAACCCGAATAAGTATACTCCATTCCTAAACTCAAGAATAATTCATGACAAAGAATCGCACTCCCTCTTAAAAACAAGAAATACCCACTCAAGAATAAATTAAAGACAAACATATCAGCAGCACAACTTTGAAGGAAAAAAATCCGTTCAATATAAAGGCAATCTTTTTAAACAATAACTGTTTATTTTTTCCTCCTCTCTACCTATCTTCTTCTTCTTCCTCCTTTCCCATGATTCCACGTTGCTCAATCCGAAACCGAGGAGTTAGGGTTTCTCCCGGAATTCCCAACTTTTGTTAATCATTCAACAGTGAACACTGCTATTAACAACCCCAAGATCGTACGACTGCTTGATTGCTATTGAATTATTGGACATGAATTATTGCAAATGGCCCAGTACTATATAATGGGACCAAAACCTTTTCAAAGCAAAAGGTTAAGACTCGCAAACGTACCTCTTTTGTTGTTACTATTTTTTTTTCGGTCATGATGAAATCCAACCTTTTAAATGGCTAAAACTGTGATCTTTTGGTCTCGTGCGTCATTTTTGCATCTTGTGTTTGAGATTGATGCTGCATTGGGTTATCCAAGTTGTCTCTCTTTTTCCTGCGTCCTTAAACTGCATCAACGTTTGTCTCGTGCAAGAAGAATTGATTTGTTCAATAGTCTCAATTTTCCATTCAAAGGTTCAATGGCATCATGGAAAAAGTATGTTCATTCGTTGCTTGAGTCTTTCACTCCCCTGCATCAAACCGATGTTTCATTACTTTCCCACTGGATTTTATTACTTTATCCGTAGTTGTATAAGCTTCACTATTATAATATAGGTCGTTAGTCTTTATAATTTAATCGAAAATTGGTTTTGATTTCTGAAGTTTCAATCGTGATTTTTCATTCTTTTGGTTTCTTTCATCCAAAACATTAGTTCTTAAAATTTCTTCAATTCAAAAAATATATGCCTTTAAATAAATTTTAAAGTCTATACCTTTAAGGCCCTGTCCTTTAAATTTATTTAAAAGCCTAGGTTTTGAGGCTATAAAACGATTACATGTGATTTAAGTATTTAAATTATAATATCTCATAAAAACTCAATACAATTATATATTTACATTATTATAAATATGATAATTTTGTATAATAATTTATAAATGAAAAATTCCAATTAAATCCAAGTGAAATCCTAGCATAGGGAACTCTTTCCATTTTCTTCTTTTCTGACTCAGTTTTGGGACATATATCAAGACTTAAGGTTACACCTGAAGCTATTGGGGTATCTAAGGGATTGCAGTTTCTCATATTGAATTGCTCAAGAATTTTCTTGATGTAATTCTTTTGTGAAAGAAAGAGAAATCTTTTAGAGCGACCCCTTTGGATTTTAACTCCAAATATATATTCTGCTTCACCCATATCTTTCATCTCAATATTCGATGATAACCATTCTTTAATAGCTAAGACCGACTTTAGACTATTTCCAACTAGTAGTATGTCATCTACATATAATGATAATATTACAAAATTACCCTCAAACCGCTTAATGTAGATGTAGTGGTCCTCTTCAATCATTTGAAAGTCATAAGAGGTTATTGCTCTATGAAATCTCAAATACCACTGTCTGGATGATTGTTTCAGTCCATAAATAGACCTTTTGAGCTTACAAAGTCTACTCTCCATTCCTTTCTTAATGAAACCTAATGGTTGTTTCATATAGATTTCTTCATCCAGATCATCGTTTAGAAATGCGGTTTTTACATCCATCTGATGCAGTTCCAAATCTAAACTATTTACTATTGCTAGAATAAGTCTTATAGAATTGAAACATACAACAAGCGAGAAGGTATCCTCGTAATCTATACCTTCCTGTTGTGTGTACCCCTTTGCAACCAATTGAGCCTTATATTTATCAATTGATCCATCAACTTTTCTTTTAATTTTGAGAACCCATTTGTTCCCAATGGCTTTTCACCCATTTGGAAGATCAACTAGTTCCCAAACTTGATTCTTCTTCATTGAATCAATATCTTTCTCCATTGCATTCTTCCATTCATCCTTAGCAGGACTTGATAAGGCTACTTGCACAGAACGAGGCTCATCATCTCTATCTAGAGTAACAATAAGTGCCTCTCCTTCTATGGAGAAGCTTCTCCTAGGTACATTTCCCCTGTCACTCCTTCTTGTGGGAACTTCTTGTCTCTTTCACTTCTCTTGTCTAGGCCTTTGTAAAGGTCTTTTTGAGCTCCCACTCAAGTCAATGTATCGAGACGATTGAGGATCATTAGTCTAAGTTTGTTCTGTACTACCTTGTGTTAGGATCGGCAGGCACATCGGAAAAATTTTAAAAATTTTACTGATCCTAATTGAGGATCTATCAATGGCGTTTAAATCGGGTTATAAAGAACTCGTACCTTTTTCAACTTAGGGTTTTTACGATCTCTAGGAGCCAACACGTTAGGTCCGCTCCCTCTACTGGTATCCACATGAATGCTCTCCAACCGAGACTGCGTGCTAGCGCCTCCAATGTTTTTAGGGTATTCTTTGTGGCTCTGAATTCTTATGCGCGTATGAGTATATCTGCTCTATCAAGTTTATAATCTATGATGGCTATATTCAAATTTCAAAATTAATCATCATTAATTTCAAAATTAATCAACAATTAATTATCTTGATGAGCTAATTAAATAAATTTAGTTTAAATTAAATCTGTCCAACAGTTTTAATTTAACCTATTTATTTAATCCAAATAAAGAGCCATTAAATTTAATTTATCTTCATAAATTAAATTTGAGATACTATATCTCTATAATGTTAGTTATTAAATTTAATATATCATAATAAATTAAATTTAAAACTAACACAATATTATAATATCATATAACACACACACACACATATACATACATATATATATATATATATATAAGATATGTATTTCGGAAATATATATCTATATAATATTGTTAACGAATTTTATATTATATATATATAAATATAAAATTCGTCCACCCTAAATTAAACATTATCTCGTATTGGGTCATTCTTGTGTTCGACCCTGTAGGCCCATATGAAGTTAGCAGTGGGCCAATAACTATACTAACCTAAAAGTCACAAGCGGCCTCTAGCAAGACATTACGACTACCCAAATCATATAAGGATCGTTATCACGATGTAACTTGTCATACAACCATGTCATGTCCCTTTTGTCACACGATATATCGATCAATGATAAGGCATGGATAATGTCATCTTCTTGTTCCTAACCATTACTTTCTTGATCCCTGAGTAGCCTGATAATAGAAATGGAAACTCCTTTCCATTGTAGTATGACCATACATTTCTCAGACTCACTTCTCGAGGGGCCCAGTAATATCTCTCTACTAATGTGAGGAATAAATTCCATCTTGATTATTCATATTCCTCTGCATGAAAAAACCACCAAGCCCGATCATAGCCTTTATCATCACTCGGTCAAAAGTGATTTTTGACTAGTTCAAAGCTTAACAACTCTCATGTAGGAATTCATGATGACCTCAGGTTTAAGGGCATTGTGACATGGTTATACATGAGAAAAACTTATGACTTGATCCATGTAGCTTTCTTATAGTTGGTCGGTCCAGCACCTTGTACTCCTACAAGTGCCTAAGACTTTGATTCGTATTTCTATATCTTATCAAAGTCATACTGGTCTTGTTTCATCTTTGCTCCCATATAAATGACTGACCAGGGATATTTTAGGACAATCTTCATGAATTATCCAAGGATACAATTATCACAGTTAACATGCAAATAATATGATAACAGAATGGAGAAAATTCATTAACATAATAATTTTTAAAGTACAATGATTGGCCCTTAGGGCACAATTTCCAACACCTTGTTCTTGTGTCTCATAAAGAGATACTGTACGATCAATATCTCCTCTACTAGGAAATTCATTTTCTGGAAATACGGTATCTCTTGGTTCAATTTCAGTCACAGTTCCATCTTCGTTTTCACCTATGAAAACATATCCTTTTGATTGCTCAGAGTATCTTATAAAGATACACTTTTTTCCTCTAGGACCCAATTTCCCATGCCTATGGGAATCATTATGAATGTACGCAGCAGACCCCCAGGGTCTTAGGATGTTTAAATCTAGCTTGTGTTTTGTCCATAACTCATATGGTGTAGAAGTGACTGATTTTGAGGGCACACGGTTAAGAATGAAGGCAGCCGTTAGTAAAGATCATGCCAATATGAAATTGGCAGATTTGCTTGAGCCATAATTGATCTAACCATGTCTAGAAGAGTTTTATTTCTCCTTTCAGCAACTCCATTTTGTTGTGGAGTACCAGGGATAGTTAGTTGCCTTATTATCCCTTTTTCTTCACATAGCTCCTTAAACTAATTAGATAAGTATTCACGACCCCGATTAGTGCGCAAAGCTTTAATTTTACAATCTGTTTGATTTTCTACTTCATTCATGTACCGTCTGAAGCATTCAAGAGCTTCATACTTGTTTGAGATCAAATAGATGTGACCATATCGTGAATAGTCATCAATGAAGGTAATGAAATACTAGGCTCCGTGTTTCGCCCTCACACTTATTGGACCACATATATCAGAATGGATTAATTGCAACGAAATCTCAGCTCTAGTTCCCTTACCGAAAGGTTTCCTAATTGCCTTACCAGCTAGACAATTCTCACATAAGGACATTTCCATATTTGAAATTTCACCCAGCAAACCTTCTCTACCTAGTTTAATCATTCTATTTTGGTTAATGTGTCCTAGTCTGGCATGCCAGATATTCATATCAACAGTTATATTGGAGGAAATAATGAAACAGTCGTGCACATTAAAATTACCAACAATATCCATAACAAAGAACTTTCTAGAAAGGAAAGCTAAACCATAAAAGGTCTTGTTGCTAAAAATGTCTGCAACTTTGCCATAAAAGTTTACATCAAACCCATAATCTAATAAACAAAGTACTGAAACTAAATTCCGTCGGATGTCAGGTGCATGAAGAACATCATGTAGGATCAAAGTCTTCCCACCACACAAAGGTAACTTGCAGGTGCCAATTCCTTTGACTTCGATCTTTGCATTATTGCCCACGTAAAGCCATTTGCTTAGATGCGGTAACTGACGGTATTCCACGAAGGATCCCCGATCCCTTGTCACATGGTCTATTGAGCCTGAATCCAAAATCCAAGAAGAACAAATAGGTTCTGTTAGAAAAGAAGTACTTAAAACAAAAGAAATGTGTGAATTCACATAATCCACTAGTACCTTCTCATGGTCGTTTCACTTGGTATAGTCCCTGCAAAGTGACCCATTTTCTGGCAGGCGTAACACTTGAACTTATTCAGGTCAACTTTCTTCTTGCCGCCTTTCTTACCTTTATTCTTGAAATGCTTTCTACCCTTTTTGAACTTAGAGCCATCTTTCTTGCCTTTCTTTTGAGATTTCTTGCCCTTTTTGGAATCGGGCTTTGCATTAGAAGGACCATCATTTCCAGTGTAGTAGGCTTGTCCAAAATCCTTATACGCCTCTAGGCATTCATCTTCAAGCTCCAAATATTTCACTACATCATCAAAAGTGACGATGTTGTCATTATGAGTCAAGTTCACTTTCATGTGCTCCTAGCTAGAAGGAAGTGATCTAATTAACGCCTAAACTTGCTGTTTATCAGTCAAGGTGTGTCCAGCTTCCTGAAGTTCTCTGATCATGTTGGACATCTCTCTCAGATGCTACTTCATAGGAGTATTTGCTCTAAGCTTGTAGGTATCAAACTTGATTGTCAACCTTCTAAGCTTAGTGGTTGATGTGCCACCAAACTTATCCTTGAGTGCAGCCCACATAGCCTGAGCAGTTTGGTATTTCTCATATTGGCACATCAGGTCATTTTCCATTATGCTCAATAAGGTGACTCTTGCAATGCTGTTATTCTTCTTCCACGATTGGTAAACTTCAAAGTTTCTCCTGTGCTGAGTAGTCATCCCAGCTTCAGGTTCCACTAAAATAGTGATTAGTGGTTCAACAGCCTCCTGTTCCTCCAAAATATACTGCACCTTACGGTGCCAGATGTCTCAGTTGTAGCCATTCTGTTTCTCCCCCTTATTCAGTTTAGGAATAATGCCTTTCATGGCCATTTGTCAATTCTGAAGTAATGTTTTTCACATTTAGAAACGTTGTTCTCTTTAAGAGAACATAACCAAGTGATTATATAGCACAGCATGGTATACAATGTCTGTACTTATATAATTCTTGATCAGAAAATAAGTTTGTTACTATATCCATGATCAGGAGAATACGTTTGTACCTCCCATCACACAAATAATAACAACTTTATTATTTTCTATCAAAAACTTCTTATAAGTACTTTAAATAAGTCATCAGCTTTTAAAAGTTTCACCTTCTAAAAGCTCCCACTCATTAGGGATACATGGTATTATAATGCACAATTAAAAATTTAGCATTAACTAACAAACACAATTCATTACATGAAAAATACCATGTCCATACATAAAACATACAAACAATAACATTTAGAGTCATATTCTCAATACAAACAATATTAAAGGAAATAGGAACATAATACACCATTAAATGTCAGAACAACAGTATTCAATAATGGCTTTCCTTAGTTTCCTAAAGAATCTTTTCTTTTTCTTCATGAATCTTGTTGTTTTTGTCACAACATCAACCTAAGCAATAGTCATTGAGAATGTGCCCCTTGCCCTCATAGCCGCGCGGTACTTCATCATTACGCTCACATAGAACTCTACACTCTTTTTGTCTTTTATGCTTTCCACATAATTCGCAATGATTGAGTATATGATTTTTATATTATTTATTCTAGCTGTTTTGTTTGCGTCAAGTTCTACTATCTTCTTAGCCATAGCAGCAGAATAGGGTTGATTGACCTCTTCTTCTAAATTTTGAGGTTTATCAGGACAAGAGGGCACATACTTAGGTCTAGAATCAGAGTAGATCACTTGAGGTTCCTCTGGAACAGGCTCCAGAAAACCTTCTTCAGGATCTTCCTCAAAAAATTTATATTCTTCAGGTTCCTCTTCGGGATCTTCTTCAGGATCATTCATGTGAGCTTGATCGTCCACAAATTCAATGCTCAATGACCCATACTCAAGTGTTTCAGTGCTGTTAGAAGCCTCTTGCTTCATTTTTGACCTAAATAAACAAATGTAAGTCATTATCATGATTTTAGGTATTCTTAAATGTATAAAAAACACTTAAATAAGTACTAAAACCTCATAAATAGATCTTGAATTGCCCCAAAAATAGGCAAATAACATATTATTATGAAGATCTCGAATTTAGGGATTTTTAGGAACAAACCACATCTCAAACGGTGCTCACACGCGCCCCAAGAGTAAAAATTCAGGAAAAATAAAAAAAAACTGCATAGAACCCACTCTCACTGGAGGTGCGTGTATGTGCAGTCCTCCGATTGTCACAAGCGCCAGCTAGCTGGACTCCACGCGCCGCCTGTTGTCAGTCTAGTCCTCCACGTGTCAATTGGGTCTGCCACGTGGCCACACATGCCATGTGGCATTTCTGTCCCTTTATTTTTTCTTTTTTTGGTTTGGGTTGATGGGTTGGGCTTCGGGCCTCTGCCCACTGACCCGATCCGTTTTTTTATTCCTTTTTTTTTTTGGGTTTTTGGGCCACTGACAGCCCATATTTCCTTTTTTTTTTGGCACCGAATTGGGTTGGGCTCTTACCCAATCCATTTTTTTTACAAAACTGATCTTCAGATCAAGTTGGGCCTCAGACTCGATCCATTTTTTGTTTTTAATCCAAGCGCAAAATGGCGCCGTTTTGGAGTCGCTGGAGGTTGTCTTCAACCTCCAGCCGGGTTGGCCTGGACCAGGTTTCAGTCGCGGTTCAGGTCCCCAACCCAAAAAAATCTCTCCTCCGTAACTTCACCGTCTGATGTCTGTTTTGCGCGTTCTTGGTATCCATCTTCATCTTTTTTTTGAGCTCTACGCAATGGGATTTTTTTAATCATAAAAAGCTCATTTTATGATGACTCAATTCAATTCTCTTTTTGATCTTCTGATTATTTTCTCAGATTTCGCACAACCTATGAGTTCTTTTGTTTCATAGCCTTATTATGTGTATTATGAGGCTTTTTGATATACTAATACTCATAGTACCAAAGCTTAAACACATAATAGGAAGTCATTATCATACAGATCATCATATATTTATGAGCTTTAAATGAATAAACAGATGGACAAAATTTCCAATATGCATTCATGATAAAAAAACATAAACGCAGATTCATTGTTCATGAACGTACAGTATGGCAGTAGCAACATTCGAACATATTAAAAAACCCAACCTAGCTCTGATACCAATGTCAGATTTCGGACGTACCTGAAGTGTTGTTTTCAAACTCTTACGGTACCCACGCGAATTGAATCACCAGGATTTCGACTATCATACACAACAAATACACTAGGAGAGAAGAGAGGAGAAGAGAGTTCTACAGAGAATATTTTTCTCTATCTGTTGTCTGTTCAGTTTTTTCATCTGTCACTCACACACGTTTTAATTAGACAACCGTTCCCCCAGAAACATATGGGGAAACTGTTCCAACCAGGTTTTAATTTTGAACCCTTGGGGAAAATTACTAATAAATACCCCACATTTGTCTGGGTATTTTATTTTGCTCCAAAGCTTAAAGCTGAATGAGTTTGGGTTTTGGGCCTAATCCACCAAGGGTGGACCAAGCCCAATTCCCAAAAATTTTAGTAGAATCTTTTTGGTAGCATATTTCCTTAGAATTTAATTGAGATTTAATGACAAATTTCCAAATTCACCAAATTGGCGGTTTTTAATTCTTCCCATGAAGAGGGAAGAATTATGAAATATTTTTTATATTCTTATTCAGGCATTGCCAACAATTCTACAAACCTTTGAGGAAGAATTTCTTTTTGGTACAACTTTGAAGAAGAATTTTATTTCCCCTATTACGTGGAGTAAAATTCATCTAACAAAAATCGCATTTATTGGTGGTTGGCATTTAATTTAAAAAATGATAATCTGAATTAAATTCCTTCCATTACTGCCATTTTAATCCTATTTATAAGTCCATTTTGACTAAAAATTTTGATAATTGTTAGAACTTGCAAGTCTACTTTTAGAATAAGATTGTCACAATTTTGACCTTATTAATTGTAATAAAAAAAGAATTTATCCATGGCAACATTTGGACCCATTCATAAATGAGGATAAAATTAGAAATTGAGTCCATAATTAATGAGTTAATTAATTCTTCTTGGCATGTAAGGGTTAGATAATTTAAACTTATAAATAAAACCTGAGTGATAACTTAGAAAAGAGTTTATCATCCACACGTCATGTGATTGTAATAGGTGGAAGTGTGTGAAAATTTTTATCGACATAGGAAATTTTTCTGTTCATTATGTAGTCGGCTAGAGCCCAAAAGTTCAAATTAGTTTGCAACAATGTAGCACTTGTTATTGTTATTATATTAAGGGTTAATATAACTTTTAATTCCTGAAATTTGATTCAATTTTAGTTTTGGTCCCTCAGGCTTGAAATCGGTGGTTTTGGTCTCTGACGTTTCACCCGATTTTGATTTTGATCCCTCAAATTTGAAAACGGGTATTTTGGTCCCTGAAGTTTTACCCGATTTTGGTTTTGATCCCTTAAGTTTGAAAAGGACTTGGTGACTTAGTTATGAAACCCGACCCGACCTGGAAAAAAAACCAAGTCATTTTCAAACCTGAGGTATTAAAACCAAAATTAGGTGAAACTTCAGGGACCAAAACCATTGATTTCAAACTTGAGGGACTAAAACCAAAGTTGGGTGAAACTTTAGGGACCAAAACCACCGATTTCAAACTTAAGGGACTAAAATCAAAATTGGATTAAATTTTACAGACCAAAAGTTATATTAACCCTTATATTAATTTTTGAATCGAATGATCCAATAATTCATATTGCAGGTTTTGCTAAGAGATGCAAAGACCAATTTATTGAAAATTGAGATAAGTTTGTACAGGGCTTTGGAAATTTACAATTAAATCTCAAATAAACCCAGTTACATCAATCAAAATTTAAAACATGGCTACACCTGCCTTTAATTTTCCTTTTTAACTATGTAAGGACATTTTGGTTTTATTAAAATTTCTTTCAAAACTTTAAGGGTTTCATCTCTCTAGGGTGAGAGTTTTTGGTCCCTCTTTTATGAGTAGTTTTGTGTCGTTGTGCTTGGAGTTCCAATGCCTCTTTCTTTGGCGTAGGCCAGAGAAGAGGTTGTTCGATAAGGGGTCATGCTTTTTTGGATTTATGTTTCTTCTTTCTTTTAATCTATTAATAGTCACTATGATTTGTGGGGTGGAACTTAAGGGAAAGATGATTCAATCGATGATGGGGAGTAAAAAGGCAGTGATGTGGAGGAAGAGAAATCGAAGACTAGAGAACCCAATGACTTCAAGATTGTTGGCACTAAAGGGGTGGGTGGATGATTGTAGATCTAAAGTTTCTCCTCCAGTTGTTTCTTATCTCCTCACTACTATTGCCTATTGTTGACTTGGGATGATTTCTTTCATCATCTTCCGCGATCTGGGATAGTTGGTTTGGTTTCTGGTTATTAGTCACCGGTATGGTAGCCCTAGGTTATGATAGCTCTTGTAGTGTTGGTGGGAGTTTCTGGGGGTTGTTGCATCGCCATTGTTGATGTTGGTGCTTCTCTCTATGTGGCGGTGGCTGTGTGGGATTTTTCTCTACTCTCTTGGTAGCAGATAATAGATCAAAAGGAATGTGACAAACTAGATGATTCTTTGAACCCCATATTTCTGGCATAGTTACAAGTGGTTCTTTGCAGCACAAGTGGCCCCTATATTTGACCTAAGGTTTGGGTTTGTAGCTATGATGTTATTTGGGCTTAGAGTTTTGTTGTTTGGGTTTTGGCCTTTTATATGTACTATATTTTATTTTGGACCTATTTGTTGATGTTTGGTTTATATTAATTAGGATATATTACTTCTGGCAAAAAAAAAAAAAAAAGACATTTACTCTTTTAACAACTTTCAGAAATCCCAAATAAGGCCTTATGGCTTGATTAGGAATTTCTTAAAAGTGTAGGCCTGAATTTAGATTTTGGTATTTTGCTGGATTTAATAAGGATTTCCCATTTATAAAATTGATTTAAATTATATCAAATATAGTAATAAAGTAATTAAAAAAATAAATAGGCTAGATATGTAGGCTTGTAGACTAGGCTTTATAAAAATAAGTTTAAGCCTATTTACCTAAACATGATTGACAATAGTCTTGAACTTGGCCTATTTTACTAAATAAACTAGGCTAGACTTTAACTCGAAGTTGGCTAGGCCGTTAGCCTGATAAGGACATAACCTATTTCCATTCTTAATGATAATATTTATAAAACTTGCTTTCTCTCTCAGCTTTTTTTCCCCAAAAAAATTAGGATGACATACTCCTCATTTGAAAGATGAAAAGTTTAAATTCTAGTTTTCTTAAAAGTCGCTCATCATTTATTACTACTCTTTCAAAGTCTTAAAACCATGTGATAGGTAGGGCTGAGCAAAATGCCCGCAACCCGCCCGTCCGCCCGCAACCCGTGGAATTTTCCCCGTTTAGGCCCGCCCGTGTATGGCCCGGAACGGGAAACGGGTTTCCCCGTACCCGTTTAACAATAACGGGCGGGGAACTGGTTTGGCCACGGGTAACCCGTTCCTGCCCGCTACCCGTTTAAGGGTATATATATATATATATTTCCTAAACATCCCCAAAGCATTAGCAATTCGCACAGCCCCCCTAAATCCCCAATTCGCACACACCACACCAGTACACCACACTCCACAGTGCTTCGCTCCCCGTCCGTCTCCCCCGAGCCCGACAGACCCCCCAGGCGGCCAGGCCCCCACTCCGCGCCGCACGACTTCACCACGCCCTGAGATCGAGTCCCCGACGGCCGAGACACTGTCGGCGATTCCCTGTGCGCCGCGATCCCGCGACTCCCACCACCTCCCACACGGCCACACCCAGTCGAGGTCCAACAATCCCTCCGGCGGTCCGGAACTCCCTGCTCCAGTGCTCCCTCTAGAACCTCGATCGCTATCTGCCGTCGTTGCTCCAGTGGTCCTTCTCGATCGCAATCGCCCTAAGCAATCTCCAGTGGTCCTTCTCGATCGCAATCTCATTCCCAGTTCCCAATTCCCATCGGCAAGAGCTAAAATCTGTAAGGGTTTTCTACTTGAAAATTTTCAAATTGTTGAGTTAATGGAATGGATTTTGGCTTGATTTCCTCCGTATGCTATGTTAGTTTGATTTGTTTATATTTTTTTTTCTGCTCATGCTAGTTACATCTGTGACTTCAAATGTTGTGGGAGTACTTTATAAATTGGGGGGGATTTTAGGTCGAAGTTTCATTTATCTCATGTATTAGTTGGGTTTATCCTTGTGCTAATACATCAGATTGCGTCTTAGATTGCGTCTTAGTTGGGCTTATCCTTATCTCCACATATTAATGCCTAACCATATGAAGCTTTTGCTATGGTCGAGAACTTAATCTCCTCTTCTGAGGATATGTATGATAGTATGAGCAATTGTGCATTTTGCTGTGTTCAATGTTTCCTGATTGAAAGTACTTTTTGTCTAGTTGTTCTGCAATGCAATGTATGAAAGTAACATTAAAAATGCCTACAATATTGTAGCTTGTGCTTTGTAGCCTTCTAAAACTTTTACCATGTAGGGAAGTGGGGAACAAAGTAGCATGGCACAAGTTGGAGAGGAAACTGGTAATGAAACTACAGTGACAATGGCAGAAGGGCAAGATGTTGACAATGAGATCAACAATGAAGGGGAAGATGTTGAATCACGACCTAGAAAGAAAAGGAAGGACTCCTCTGATATATGGAACCATTTTACAAGGTTGCCACTAGTGGAGACTAAAAGAAAACATAGGTCAAAGTGCAACTACTGTGGAACAACTTATGCTAGTCATCCCTCAAATGACGGCACTAAGCAATTATGGAGGCATTTGGACAAATGTCCAAACAATCCTAACAAAGCAAGCAAGGGCCAAAGTTTGTTCACAGCTACGACAAATAATACATTGAGTCATCAGTTGTTCAGTCAAGAGCGAGGCAGAAAGGCCGTTGCTAAGTATATCATAAAAGATGAGGTACCTTTCCGAGCAGTAGAGAAGGAGGGTTTGACTAAACTTTTGCAAGAGTTTCAGCCCAAATTTAAAATGCCATCAAGATGGACAACAGCTAGAGATTGCTACAACATATATAAAGAACAAGCAGATGTCTTGAAAAAATATTTCAAGACTTCTAAAGTTCGTGTGTCGTTCACCACTGATTGTTGGACATCTATGCAAAATAACTATTACATGTGTTTAACTGCACATTGGATTGATGAAGATTGGATTTTGCAGAAACGCATTTTGAATTTCTGTGAGATTAAAGATCATAGAGGCGAGTCAATTGCCAAACAAATTGAGGATTGCTTATTTCAGTGGGGCATTGACAAAGTGTTTACAATCACGGTAGACAACGCTTCTGCCAATGATTCTGCAATTGCAATCCTGAAAAAGCGTTTCAGGAGCTGGGATGGTTTGGTATGTGATGGAGAGTTTTTACAAATGCGGTGTGCTGCTCACATATTAAATTTGGTTGTCTCTGAAGGTCTCAAAGAAATGAACTAGTCCATTGAGCTCATCCGACATGCAGTAAAGTTTGTTAAATCTTCTCCATCGAGGAAGCGTAAGTTCATATTGCTGGCTGAAAGAGAGCGAGTAGAATCAAAAAGTCTTCTTACTTTGGATTGTCCCACGAGGTAATTTCTTTATAATTTGTTGGAATGAGTTTTGATATGATTATGTGCTTATGTTTAACTTTTTTCATTTTCGTGATGTGATTAGGTGGAATTCGACATATCTTATGCTTGAGAGTGCTGTTAAGTTTGTTAAAGTCTTTACTCGGATGGAAGAGGAGGATGAAGAATACAAACAATACTTTAAGAAGAAAGTTAAATTAGATTCCAATCCAGATACTTATACCTTGATTGATGTTCTGGAAGGTCTTAATGATGTATCTGATGATACAACTACAAGAAGGATTGTAGAACATACAGTTTTGCCTCCTAGTTCATACGATTGGAGCACGGCGAAAGAGTTTCTTGGCTTCTTAAAGTTGTTCTACAACATGACTTTGAGGTTTTCTGGATCAAACTATGTTACTAATAACACTTGTTTCTAGCACATAGTTGCAATTCAAACAAGCTTTGAATCAAATGCTGGTAGTTCATACTCTCTCTTAAATGACATGTCAAGAAGAATGTTGTCTAAGTTTAATAAATATTGGGGGGCAACTGAGAAAATGAACCCTTTGTTGGTTGTAGCCTTGATACTTGACCCTAGATATAAATTGACTTATGTCAAAGTTGCTTTTGCTAACCTTTTTCATGAACCAACCAAGTGTGAAGCTATGTTAAGGAAGACTATGGGTGTTTTATATCGTTTATACGATCACTATTCAGCTAGTGTTCAACTTAGTGAAACTTCTGCTTCCCAACCAACATTGGATCAAGGGGATAATAGTGGTGGTGTCAATAATGTGCAATTTCCAGAGTTAGAACTTGAAGTTCCCCTGTCATCTGTTGATGCCACATACCAAAAATTTTTAGCCCAGGCAGATGCACAGAGTAATGTAGAGAAAATTTCAGAAGTGGATGAATACCTTCGAGCTGACTTGGTTGGATATCGTGATGCAAAATTTGACCTCTTGACATGGTGGAAGGGGAATGCTTGTAAGTATCATGTATTAAGCTTGATGGCACGTGATTTGTTGGCTGTGCCAGTCTCTACAGTATCTTCAGAAGCAGCTTTTAGTACTAGGGGTCGAGTATTAGATGCTTTCAGGAGTTCTTTATCCTCAAAGATGGCTGAGGCACTCATATGTGCACAAAATTGGCTATCAATGAAACCACCCAACTTGAATGACTTTGATGTTGATAATTTTGACGAGATTGCAGCTATTGTTATCGGTATCACTATCTTTGCATTTTCTATTTTCAGCTTTTCCTGTTTCATTTCATCTTCTCAATAGTTAATATATATTAATCAATAATCAATATGATTTATCTTTGTTCATTTTGTAGAGGAAGATGGAGCAACAGAAGGTAGATCTGAACAGTGAAGATTTGCAGTTGCAGTTGAAGATAAATAGATGCTGAATTTTTTATGATTGACTTGAAGTCATCCAATCTTGAACTTAAATTATTAGTATTGTTTTGATTCTGATTCTGAACTTCTGATGCTTGAGGTTTTAACTTTGAACTCAAGGCTTTTGGATCTTAATTAGTACTCAAGGTCTTAACTTTGCATGCTTGCTGTTTAGTAATTAATACTCTCTTTTTAGGAAGGTTTTGTAGTAAATTTAATGATACATTTGTGCCCTGTTCTATTGTCATTGTGGTCCATGCTTGCTGTTTTTTTTTAAGCATGGCTTTTAGTAATTATATGTTGTTGTCATTGCTGATTTGCTGTCCATGCTTGCTGTTTTTTTAAGCATAGCTTTTAGTAATTAATACTCTCTTTTTATGGAGGTTTTGTAGTAAATTGAATGTGACATTTGCTGTTTCATGCTTGCTGCTGTCACCTGGCATTGCTGTTTTTCATGCTTGCTGTTTTTTTCATGCTTGCTATTTTTCATGCTTGCTGTTTTTTTTATGAATGCTTGCTGTTTTTCATGCTTGCTGTTTTTTTTTATGAATGCTTGCTGTTTTTCATGCTTGCTGGTTTTTGCCCGATCTCAGCTCAGTGTGATGTTTTTTACCAAAAAAAAAAATCAGGTTTTTTTCACGGGTTGCCCCGGAACCCGTTTATTAAACCCGTTTAACCCGTACCCGTTTATTTACGGGTTAAACGGGTAGGGACACGGGTACGGGCGCCCCATACCCGTGTAACGATAAACGGGCGGGCCGCGGGTTGGGCCGCTGGGCAGCCCCGCCCGCCCGTTGCACAGCCCTAGTGATAGGTATCCAAAATTGCCGCTTGCTCGTAAAGACTGATTCAATTGATGAAAATTTGGTTATATCCATATGATCACTCAAACTCAAATGTGGTCTCAAAATCCAAGTCATCGTTAAAAAATGTTTAAAAAAGCCTGACATTTGTATAATTTTTTCTTTTGAATAAGATAAAAAGCAATAAATGGCCTGAAATAAGACAAACAAGTATCTTAAACCTTAAGGAGCCTTCAATGGAAGTACAAATCATCATTGCTCAAGCATCATTCACTTTCGTATCTGTTATCAAGATGAATTAAAAGTCGCCACAAACAAAATGCAAGGGAACCTATAAGTTGAGAGTTGGATAATCCACAAAAAATCCCATAAAAAAAGGAGATTCATTGCTTTCACTCATAAGTGTTAGACAAGTACACTTTAAAAAGAAAAAAACTTATCTATTAACATTATATTCTTCCCCTTAAAGGGACAACTAACAATAATATTTTTCAAGCTCATGGTTACAATACAAAGTCAGACTTCAAAAAATAAATTAACCAGCCAACCCCATCATAATGCTACATTGACGGAAGTAACTTTGTGCTAATGAGAGAAATTCATCAATACTAATTCTACTAGACTACGACTCTGAATAAAACACGATAGGAAATGAGACTCATCCAAAGTCCTATTCAAATTAGTGTCTGTTTGGATTAGCGGTGGAAAAGTGACTTTTTTTACTACCTGACTTTTGGAAAAGTAAGGTAGGAAAAAAAGTGAAAATGTAAATGTGATTTGTGTTTGGATTAGTTGTGGAAGAAGTGACTTTTTTTTCCTAACCTTGAACTTGTTTGGATTAGAGTTTGAAAAGCCCGTTTAGATGTAAAAAAACTGAAAAGGGCATAAATCATATATATATATATATATATATTATTTTTATATATTGTGATAACTGAAGTGAAAAATTAAATTTAAATTAAAATTTGATAAAATACAATAAGTTAGATTAATGCATTTTTTGGGACATTATTATATGATTAAGCACTAATTTGAGGATTAGAGAAAATTACAGAAAAGTACCCCATAATTTATGAAAATTACCAGTGAATGAAGAAAAGGGATCGTAGAAATCACAGAACATGACCCAAATGTTTCATAAATTATAGTTAACCCTACAAATATTTAAAAATTTTCAAATTAATCCCTCCTTAAAAACTTTTGAAGTTTGCAAAGAAGTCCTTGGTCAAATCTAATTTGACCAAACCGTCTTCTCGTCTTCTTCTTCCTTCGAACACTCGAACCAGTAAATGGAGCATCTCTCAGACATGCACCAGCGGAAGATCTTCGAGCTGGATCAACCACCACCCATTGGTGAACCACCCTTGTCGGTGATCTGGACGGTGTTATGACCCACGACGGCGATGCTTAGAGACGAAGTCCTCGATGAAGATTTGGACGGAAGCTCAGATTTGAACAAAACCACAACTCAGAGATGGCATTTTGCATGCGTGAATGTCGAACAAAACCAACAAGTTTGGTGAGCCAAAAAATGAATGTCTCCAATGGTCTAGTTGTAAAGCTGCGCGGTGCGGAAAAATGCTGTGCGGTGGGGCTTCAGAAAAAAGCTATGGTAGAGGGAGAAGCGCAGTGATTTTTGAGGCTTTGCCAAACGAATCAAATTGGGCCATTGTGCTTTTTTTTTTTTGGATAAACGTGCGGTGGGGGCTGCCCACTGCTTTGCCAAACAGACCCTTAATCCCTGTAGAACATACTGGAATTTGCATTTACCTTTAGTGAGTACTCAGGGACGTATGTAACACCTGTTAGACCCATGAGAAACAAGAGAAAATTAGCATTTTACATCCGATTGGAAGCCAACAATTTGAATAGAAATACTTACATACTCTTGGAGCGCCACATCATTTGGAATTTGTCCAATTTCAATATAACAATTAGATATATTTTAATCCTAGTTGGTTAATGACTGATATGAAATAATTCATATTATACTTTGTTTTTAAGAGAAATAAACCTCTAAATTTGGTTCAAATGAGTTTTTGTTTTTCTAAATTAAGTGTTTATTTTTCTTTAAAAAAAATTAAATATGAATTATTTCATGAGTCAATTAGGATTAAAATACGCTGAGTTGTTGTATTTTGATTGAACAGAGTTTAAATGACGCAGAGCTCTAGGAGTATGTAAGTATTTCTCCATTTTAAAAGCAAAAAAAAAAAACATGGAAATTACAAAGAGATGGAAGACAACTTTAAGTACATATTCTTAAGGAAGATCAAGAATGCAATTAAGTAGAAAAGGAATAGTAAAGATAAAAAGCATACATACCTCTCTCTTTTACATCAATTTGTAGAGTGTCAAGAGTAATTATACCATCAATCAATGGAAGTAGCATGACCTTGATGGTGGCAGAAGATTGAGATGGAGTGGATCTGATGTGGGCCATATATAAAGTTCTGAGCAATATCATTTTAAACAAAAAATTTTGAAAGTAATAAAAAGAAAGATATGCCATATTACCCTAAAGGAACTCTACTATGTAGCCATAGATGTGAACAAATCAAGTCAGAGTTGGGAACAATATCATCATTAATGGAATCAGTCTGAGGTATTCCATCATCTCTTCGTTTCCCAAACTCTCCACCATCATGTCTTCCAATATTTACTCTTCCCAAACATTCTGTGAAGCCAACAAAAGGACTCACTGGTGTAGTTGATGAGTTAAGTGAAACCACTGTAGGTAGTGAAGTAAAAGAGTCTGGAGCCAATATTGTCAAAGTTAGATCTTCTGATGTCAAATTAGAAACTTGGAGAGTTAAAACCTGACATGAAAGGCCATTCAACTCATTATAGTTACCAAGTAATACAAGGAAACCAAACTATGAGCTCTTGTGCAAAGTCCCAAATTTGAGATACTTAATAGTTATGCGTATAGACAGACCTGAACAGGAAGTTGGGAGTTTCTTTCATTAGGTACAAGGCACTGTCCTGACATGTAAGATGCGACAGATATCATAATATCCCTAGAGGTACGTGGTTGCCAAGTGGTTGGCTGCTTAAAGAACAACCTTGATGCTAGTTTAAGAAGAAACCCATGGAAAAGAACAATATTTATTAACTTCTTAACACTCATTAGAGGCCATAACAAACTGAGGGAGCAAATCTCACCTGTATAGTTGCACCGGCATGATACCATAATAGCATATTTATCATCAATTAAAGCAATCTCCTTTCTTTCAAGATTTTTGGTGGAAATATTCAATTTTGATGCTGACTTTGCAAGTTGTAACTTTGATGACTGAGAATTCTTCCCTTGAATCTCCAGATTTTTCCACATAGAAATTGCTGGTTTAAGTATAAAAGAATGTTCTTCCCCTCTCCTATAAATATAAGATGATAATTGAAGCTAATTACCAATATCAATTTCTAAATGACATTGACCTTAATTAGGTCTTTGATTTTCTCATTATTTAAACACCAAAGAGGAAACATTTGCACATTCAAGGGAATACACAATGTCTTTTTTTTTTTGAATATAAAACTGGAATACATTAATCCATTACAGATTAATACAAAGTCGCCTCCAAAAGAGGCACAATCAAGACACTCTCATCAGCCACCGCCTATCCCAAGCGGAGGAGGTGGATGATCAAAGGTAACAAAATTAACCATACTACCATGAGCTAACGATGCTAAATAATCAGCATGAACATTTAGATCTCTAGAGATATGAGTAAGCATGACCTGCCACTCTCTAGCCATCCATAACCTTGCCTCATCAATAACATCTCTAAAGGGATACCTAGGATCACATCCCCTAGTAAGCAAATTTACAGCTTCAACACAATCGGTGCAAACAATTATCCTTCTGATATCTTTATTCCAGCAGATTTGGAGTCCCTGGATGATAGCTATAACCTTAGCAATAACTGGAGGAACCTGTGAAAGTCTGCACGTGTATCCGCTCACCCAGCCTCCATCCTCATCCTTAATCACTCCCGCACTTGCACTCTGTCTTGACTCCAGAACCGATCCGTCTGCTTCTAGTCTGTAGAACCCCTGCTTCCTTGTAGCTGATCCGAAGCCCCATCGGCCGCTTGAGCATAAAAATTGCAATGAGCACTCAATTCCATATCCCAGCTTGCTCAAAAAAGACTTGATTGAGCATCCCGATGATCCACGTTGGTTTCTTATCCGAACAGCTTCCGGCATCTGTCCACTCAAATATCCCAGCACACATATCCGAATAAAGTTGCCCAGCTGATCTTCTTTGTGAAATCACGTCCCGCCTCATGCTTGATATTCCATTCTATCCACTCAGGCCCCTGCAAATTGGTAAACATATTCCACATACCTGGCTTAACAATGGAAATCCATCTCTCCCGAGCGTTGGCATAATCTCTCAGAAGGTGCATGACATCCTCATCCTGATCACATTGAAAAGGGCAAGTTGCGTCATCCGAGATTCCCCTCCTAGTCCTGAGCTGCGCTGTATGCACGTTACCATGAGCTGCTAACCACATAAAAGATTTAATCTTCTCAGGTATCTGCCACCTCCAAAGTGTCCTCCAGATTGATGCACCCGAGCTAGAAGTACCTGCAGTAATAAAACGGTATGCCGAACTCACAGAGAACCAACCATCAGACGAAGGCTTCCAAATATATCTATCATCACCCCTGTCTTCCCCTGGAGGGTTAGCATGAATAATAGTTTGAATGATCTGATAATTGAAACAGTTACTCATCTTGGGAATATCCCAATCTCCCCAAGGATTTACATAGTCGATAACTTTTTCATTCCTATCGATGAAACCCTCCCTCCCAGGAATAAGCTCAATCAACGGTCTATTAATGTCAGACCAGTTATCAAGCCAAAAAGAAGCAGAAGCACCATTGCCCACTTTAACTCCCACGCCCTTCTGAAACCTGTCCCAAACAGAGCAAATACCCCTCCAGGTTGGTGACGCATTTCTTTTTGTTATCGGCCCATTCTGCTGATCCCAACCATATTTTCCTCTCAGAACTTGGACCCACAGCTTGTCCGTGTTGTTCAGGATCTGCCAACAGAGCTTCATGATAAAAGCTTCATTCTGTCTGCACATGTCTCTAATCCCCAGGCCACCTGCTTGCTTGTCTTTCGTAATCTGGTCCCAAGAAACAAGATGGAGTTTCTTCCTGTCATCCTGTTCATCCCAAAGAAAATTTCTACTTTTCCTCTCCAGATCCCGTAAAATCCCTCTAGGAATCAACATTGTCTGCATTTGATACGAAGGTAGAGCGGAGAGAACCGCTTTAATGAGAATAGTTCTACCCGCAAAACTTAAACAACCTCTTTTCCACCCAGCGATCCTCTTCATAGTTTTCTCTAAAACAGGTGCAAAGGTAAGTTTAGTAACTCTTTTATGGATTAATGGAATACCCAGGTATTTTCCTAAATCACCTGTAAGACTAATCCCCATCTTCCGGCTTAACTCCACTTCTCTAGAAAAATGAACCTTCCAAGAGAAACACACTCTATCTTGTCCATGTTCATTTTTTGCCCAGACATATTACAGAAAATCTGCATGCACTTCATCATTACCTCTGCTTGCTCCTCTGATGCCTCGCTAAATAAAATAAGACCATCTGCAAAGAAAAGATGCGAGATGTTGGGCCCATTTCTTCTCAGCTTAATTGGCTTCCATTCCTCTTCCGCAATAGCATCCTGGATTATATGATTCAATCGTTCCATGCACAGGGTAAATATATAAGGGGAAAGAGGATCCCCTTGTCAAATTCCATGAGAGGAATCAAAATTTCCCGTAGCTTCCCCGTTCCACAGAACCCGAAAAGATGGACTTGTAATGCACGCCATAATAACCTCAGAAATTCTCCCTTCTATGCCCACCAGCCTGAGAGTATCAAAGATAAACGGCCACTCCAGACGATCATACGCCTTCTCAAGATCCACCTTAATCGCCATCCACCCATTTCTCCCAGCTTTTGTCTTCATAGAATGAATTACTTCCTACGCAATTATGATATTTTCGCTACTCTGACGACCTGCAATAAAGCTGCATTGATGATTACCAACCACTTTCCCCATGATATCCCGAAGACGACGACTCAAGATTTTGGTGATCACCTTATAGCTCACATTACAAAGAGATATCGGTCTGAAATCCCTAATTGTCTCCGGGTTCTCTAACTTAGGAATAAGAACAATATTAGTATTATTTATTTCTTTGATTCTTTCCGGATCCTGGAATATTCTCCCAACCAACGCCACAATGTGCTCCTGAAGGATTGACCAATATTCTTGGTGAAAAATTGCTTGTAACCCATCCGGGCCAGGGGCTTTAAATGCACCCAGATCAAACAACGCTTCTTTGATTTCTTCCCTCAAAACTTCTGCATGAATCTTTCCCAAATCCGTAGTTGTTAAGGCAGGGAAACATTGATGTGTATCAATTGAGAAGATGGTTGTTAATTCACTCTTGAAAAGGTCTTTATAATAGGATACTGCCATATTCCTTAAAATGTTCTGATCAAATATCCATTCCCCGTTCATATCCCTGAGACCATCCACTCTATTTCTTCTTCTCCTTATCACAGCAGCAGTATGGAAGAACTTACTATTTTTATCCCCCCATTTCAACCAATTGCACCTCGATTTCTGGTACCATAGAAGTTCTTCCTGGGCAAGAACTTTATTATACTCTTTCCACAGTTCATTTTCAGTCTACATTAAATGTTGATTGTCCCTTCTTGCTCTTGATCTGTCAATACTCTCGATCCGATTCAAAATATTCCTCTTTCTGTGATGCAAATTCTCTATCTTTATTGTATTCCAATCCCGCGCTTGTTCTGAAAAATTCTTCACCTTATCATTCCAACCTCACCTGTCCCAAGTTTGCTTAACCAGATCCCCAAATTCCTCTTCAAGGAACCAGGCCGCTTGACAATGAAAAAAAGGTTTAGGCCGAAACTGAGGATTAGAAGGGGCAGTTTTAACAAGGATTGGGCGAAGATCAGACCCGAATTTACTCAGGTGATAAGTTTTCGTAAAAGGAAACAAAGTACTCCAATTATTGTTCATAAACACCCAGTGAATTTTTTCCTTAAGAAAACCACGCTCCCAAGTAAACCGATCACCAACCACATCAGTTTCAATGAGGTGGGCCCTAAATATGCAGTCTTGAAATTGTCTCATAGAACTCAAATTGGGCCCCGACCCACCACTTTTATTATCACTATACAAATAAGCATTGAAATCCCCAATTACAAGCCAGGGAATATTCACCATGAGACTCAGATCATATATTTCATCCTAAAGCGATTGACGCCTAATGCGATTCGGCTCAGCATAAATACTAGAGATAAAGAATTCACCCCCCTTATTAGGCAACCCAATTTTAACATGAATAGCTTGAGTGGAAGAAGAGATATAATTAATATTAAGATCTTCCATATTCCACAAAATCCAGATCCCCCCAGCATAACCCGTTGCTTCCAACTGTAACCAAGTATTAAAGCCCAAATTCTTAATGATTTTATCCGCCTTGCTTCCACTAACACGAGTTTGAATACACAATGTCTTCATTTATAGAGTTATCATTTTTTGGATTAAAAAGATGAGGTCTTCTTAAATGTATTACTATATTTAGCATCTATGTATTATCTATGCAAGGGATTTGAAATGTTTTTGGACAAACAACCAAAAACAAGATTGGAAAGAAGAGGAGACAATAATCACAAAGTAAAAAGTTCAAAGCATGCAGTGAAGTAGCAACATACTAGTCCTGCATGATATATACTTCTTCAGCATAACTAAAATAGATTATAAATAATAAGAAGCCAGATACCAGATATAGCCTGAATATAACCCTATTAAATAAGCTTATTTCCTTCCATCTATGTTTGGAATATCTAAACTCAAATAATTCATTTCATTTAGGAATATAATTTATAAAAAACCATACTTCACACAATTATTTATTGTTTTGTAAACCCTATGCATTTTAATGGAATATCTAAACAACTTACAGAGTGATTCTCCCCCCCTTTTATTTTTATAGATCAATACACACTAAACTCTTTCAACTAGCAAAGTTTATTGGCCTTTCTCCAGTCACACACTAACACTACAGTAGTATATTGCTTTTTTATATGGTTGTTTGTAGAATAGAGGAAATCAACTAATGAATCCCCATTTTCCAAATTGCAACTGATACATTTACTAAGCAGCTTCTCTTGCATCCCATAGCCCTACTACAACTTTGTTTTCCAACCAAAATGCTGATAATAAAAGGAGTTTCTCAAACATATACTAATGAAGTTCTGAGTAAGATTTTGAGATTTAAAAAAGGATTTCATTGAGCTACAAGAACTGTTTAATGACAAATTATTCATTACATATTCTTTTGGACATATTTATGTTTAGGGCTTCTCTTAGTTGCTCTGCTTATTGCTAGTTTTACAGAATCTTTATTACTGATATTCAAAGGTACTGGACAGTTTTTTGTGATTATGAGCCTTTGTGGTTCATTGTTTTTCTAGTTCGTAGGAAATATATCAACTTCCCATTTTTAGTTTTATCTTCTTGTTTATTATGATTTTGCCTTTTATGAAAGGAAAATGGCTAGTTTCCTGCTCCTCCTGAACTCATACAAGGCCAGTGTCAAAATCAAGCTTGTATAATTTTGTCATATTTAAATTTGGGTAGAGATAACTTTTTTCCAAATTGTTACATATTTCTTAAGATCTTAAAACTAAAAATTACATTTTCACCATAAAAAAGATTAGTGAAAGGGCAAGTTATGGCTAGTCTACAAACTTATAAGCTTTGTTGGAATCCCGACATACCAAGACACCAGACTCGGTATCTTGGCGAGATTACTGGATCTCACCGAAACTTTAGAATCTAGATTAGACATTGTAGAAGTTCAAATATTTGTAAATATTCTTTCTGTTTTGCACTCCTAGATTCTCGGCCAAGAACGCTCACCGAGAATACATTCCCTTCTGTATATATTCCGACTACTTGCAGCAATAATAATTATCGAGGAATTACACAAAATTGGTCATCTCTTTGCTCATGGTATCAGAGCGGTGAAGTAAAGTGATGGTTGATTCCTCCCAACTTGAGAAGGAGTTGAGTCTCTGGCCCGAATCGCACCAAACTGTGACCTCAGCAACTGAGGATTCCTCCACATATGGTGTCACATGCCATTTGACGGCTGGACTAGAAGGTTCAGTAGTCACAATCATTGCCGAAACACTAAACGGCGCCAACTGCCGTGAATAGGCACAATCTGCCTTCTTTGCACTCAAAGGCAGTGGGACTCTAGGCTATGTCACTGGTCGGTCAGTTCCTCCTCCATCCACAGACCTGAAAGCAACTGACACATGGCAAGCCGAAAATGCATTGGTGTGCTCTTGACTAGTCAATTCAATGGCACCCAATATCAAGTGATACTTCATGTTCATGTCCTCGACTTGTGAGCTGTGGGACGCTGTTTGAGAAGCCTACAGTGACGGTGGGAATGAATCCTACATATTTGACTTAAAATCAAAGGTATGGGACCTCAAACAAGGTGATCTTCCCTCCCTTTAGGTGACTACTATCTTGCCAAAAAGTACTCTTTGGCAAGAACTTGACCTTATTCATGAAGATACTCCTAGCTGTGCTTCACATTCTGTCACTCATGCTAAAAGAATCGAGAGAGAGTGTCTGTTTGAACTTTTAGCAGGTTTAAATACCTTGTTTGATGATGTGTAGTAGAATTCTGGGTTAAGTCCCTCTCCCATCTATTCAAGAAGCCTTTGCAACACTCAGGAATGAAGATTCATGGAAGAAGGTAATGCTGAAAGCAGCCACAGCACCCCCAGTGAATGCTCCTGAATTATCAGCCCTTGCTGTCTGATCATCTAATCCTCGTCCCAACAAGAATCGGCCTACATGTGACCATTGTAAGAAAGTAGGTCACACCAAAGATACTTGCTGGGATATTCATGGCAAACCACCTGATTGGAAGCCCAAAAAGCACCATGGCCTTGGTTATGTTGCTGAAACGTCAAAAGAAGATGATGCTGAGCAATCTTCTTCATCCCCACAAGGTGACAAATTGATAAAATACTTGAGTTGCTTGCTGCCCTTCAACCCTCCCAAAGGCAGCCCACTACTTCAGTAATTCAGCGAGGTAATTTTTATAAAGCCCTTTCCACTATCATAGGTATAAGTACCGGGAGGTGTTGCATCATAGATTCTAGAGCCTCTGATCATATGTCCGATGATGCCACCTTGTTCATCTCCTATACTCCAACCAAAACAAGGATTACAGTCACAATAGCTGATGCTTCTAACTCATTTGTTGCTGGTTTCGTGATAGAACTTGGGTTCTTGATAAGATATAGAAGGATGGTAGAAAGTAATTTTAGAACCAGGATCTGAAATTCTAGACCAAAAGAGAAGAGAAGTCTGGATAATAATTTGTCATAGATAATCCCCTGAATTACACATAATAGGTTTATATAATAACTTACAATAACTGACTCCACACATAATAACTTCCTATAGCATAACTGACCCTAAACTGACTCATAATAAAGATAACAGAAATGACCAAAGACTCGTAAACTATGACTAATTTGTCCGTAAACCATGCGCTTCTTCCTAGAATAGACCAGAAGAGGTTGCTGGTTCCTATCATTCCAGAAGTGTTAAATTTCTCCCACTCTTACACTTCAGAATGTCCTCCATGTCCCAAATTTAAAATGCAACTTATTATCTATCAGTCAGTTAGCTCATGATGAAAGATGCCATGCTGATTTTTTTACTACTCGTTGTATTTTTCAAGACCTATTCACTGGGACGACGATTGGCATTGCTAAAGAACTTCAAGGGCTTTGCTACCTAGATGAAGGCAACCTTCCAAGTGTTCATTCCTGCAATAAGGTGTCCCTCCCTAGGGTTAGTAATTTGGAGTTGTGGCACAAACGGTTAGGACACCCTAATCTAGATTATATGTCTAAGTTGTTTCCTTCCCTTTGTTTAAATAAACACAATTCTCAATTTTTGTGTGATACTTGTGAACTTGCAAATCATCATAGAACTTCTTTTCAAGTATTCCATATCGTGTGTCTCAACCATTATCTACTATACATAGTGACGTATGGTAGCCTTCCCGTGTTTCCAATCGTACCAATTCTAAATGGTTTATTACATTTATAGATGATCACACTCGCGTAAGTTGGGTTTTTTTGTTAAAGATAAGTCGGAGGTTCCTCAAACTTTCGTTGATTTCTATAACATGATCCACACTCAATTTCAAACTAATATTTGCATTTTACATACCGACCACGGTACTGAGTACTTTAACACTTCCCTTTCCACATTCCTATAAGATCATGGCATCGTTCATAAAAGTAGCTGCCTTATAGTCCTCAACAAAATGGCATTATTGAAAGGAAAAATCGCCATAACCTAGACACTGCCATATCACTTATGATATGCTCTAACGTACCTAAGTATCATTGGGGGGATGCCATTCTTACTATTGTGTTTCTCATTAACCGAATGCCTAGTAAACCCCTCTCCTTTAAAACACCCCTTCAGGTTCTACACCATCATTACCACCTACCATATCTTGAAAATACCCTTCCGCTGAAAGTATTTGGTTGCACCACATATGTTCACCTTCACCATACCACCAACTTGACCCTAGAGCTGTCTGGTGCCTTTTCTTAGGTTACTCTGCATCCCAAAAAGGTTACAAGTGCTACAATCCTCTCACCAAATGTCTCTTTGTCTCCTGTGATGTTACATTTTATGAACATGTCCCTTTTTACTCTACATCTTCCATTTAGGGGGAGAATTGGAGCGATTCAACAAATCCAAATCCACCTGAACCTAAAACTGAGTCCTTTATCCCTGAACCATACCATGAACCTGATCTGTATCTTGAGACTAACCTGGACCTTAAACCCTGGATCTTGAACCATCTAAGGAAACTGTTAAAAGCCAGTGCCCAATAATGAGGAACTTACTAACCTAGGGGCAGACAAGAAAGACAATAGATGGGGAAAGATTTACACAAGACAACCACAACCAGGTGAGGCCCCTCGGGTTCATAGCACATGTCAAGAGTTGGAACCAGGAATAGGTCCAGAAGAAGAATATGGTGAAGCAAATGGTAAACCAACAGAGGATGGAAATAACAATTTAGATTTGCCAATTGCTATAAGAAAACAGCCTAGAGCTTGTACTAGACATCCTATAGAAAGGTTCGTCTCATATCAAGCACTCTTATCCAGATATTATACTTTTATTTCTTAGCTTGATGGCATCCAAACACCAAACAACATAGATGAGGCATTAGCCATTCCTGAATGGAAACAAGTTGTTTTTGCTGAGATGGAAGCACTAGAGAAAAATGAAACCTGGGAGTTTGTAGACTTACCCAAAGGAAAAAAGGCAGTTGGCTATAAATGGGTTTTCACCCCGAAATACAAAGCTGATGGGACCCTTGACAAATACAAGGCACAACTTGTAGCAAAAGGTTTTTCACAGATCTACAGAATGGATTATACCGAGACCTTTGCATCGGTTGCAAAGTTAAATACAATCAGAGTACTACTACCCTTGGCTGTGAATCTAGACTGGCGCTTGCACCAACTTGATATTAAAAATGCTTTCCTCAATGGAGAGCTTAATAAAGAAGTATACATGAAACCTCCTCTAGGTTTTCCAAGTAAGAAAACAAACCAAGTGTGTAAACTTAAAAAAATCACTTTACAGGTTAAAATAATCTCCCCTTGCGTGGTTTGAAAGTTTTACTCAAGCTCTTAAAAAACAAGGATATAATCAGGGGCAGAGTGATCAAACACTATTCTTCAAACACATTGATGGAAAAATAGTGGTTCTAGTAGTCTATGTGGATGACATTATCCTAACTGGAGATGATGAAGATGAAATTGACAAAATTAAGCAAGCTCTAAACCAAGAATTCCAAGTCAAAGATTTTGGAGAAATGAAATACTTCCTTGCAATGGAAGTAGCCAAATCAAAGATGGGCATCTACATATCTCAAAGGAAGTACATTTTGGATCTCTTAAAGGAAACAAAAATGTTGGGTTGCAAACCAAGTAGTATTCCTATTCACATTGATAAACTTGACAATGACGAGGATTTTGGAAGGACTGTTGACATAGGAAGATATCAATGCATGGTAGGAAAGCTCATTTATCTCTCACATACCAGACTAGACATAGCATATGCAATCAGTGTAGTAAGCCAACACTCTCATAATCCCAAACAGAAACACTTGGATGAAGTCTACCGAATACTAAGATACTTAAAGGGCTTACTAGGACGTGGACTACTATTTAAAAAATCTACTCATAGAAATGTGGAAATGTTCATTGATGCTGACTGGGTAGGGGATTAGGAGGACAAACAGTCAACCTCAGGCCACTGCACTTTCGTTTGGGGAAACCTTGTCACCTGGAGGAGCAAAAAACAAAGTGTGGTGGCAAGAAGTAGTTCTGAAGCAGAATTTAGAGCAATGACACTAGGAATTTGTGAAGGCATATGGTTAAAACAAGTGCTCAAGGAACTAAAAATGAGTATAAATCTTCCTATTAGGCTCCATTTTGACAGCATGGTAGCCATCAATATCTCACACAACCCAGCGCAACATGATCAGACTAAACATGTTGAAATAGATCGACACTTCATAAGGGAAAAGATCGATAATAGAATCATCAGTCTGAAGTATGTCCCATCCAAAGAACAAATTGCTGACATTCTAACAAAGGGATTGGCTAAAGATAAATTCTATCATCTTGTACACAAGTTGGACATGATTGACATCTATGATCCAACTTGAGGGGGAGTGTTGGAATCCCGATATACCAAGATACCAGACTCGGTATCTTGGTGAAATTATAGGATCTCACTGAAACTTTAGAATCTAGATTAGATATTGTAGAAGTTCAAATATTTGTAAATATTCTTTATGTTTTGTACTCCTAGATTCTCGGCCAAGAACGCTCACCGAGAATACATTCCCTTCTGTATATATTCCGACTACTTGCAGCAATAATAATTATCAAGGAATTACACAAAACTGGTCATCTCTTTGCTCAAGCTTCCTTCACAAAACCAATTTAAACTAGAGATAACTAAGGCTTTTACTGTAACTGAGTTTTTATTCACTGATGTTGATATCAATTACATGTAAGTTGATATATTGAACGTCATATCTGATAAGTACACAGACATACAACAATAAATACAAACCAAAAATACAACCTGAGAGATAGATTGGGTAAAGAATGATCGTTTCTAGCTTCAATGCATGCAATTGGTAATGATGAAGGTGATCCCCCATCTGTAGCCCCCCCTAAGACAAGTGATATGGCATCGACAAATATCACAATATCTGGAGTATGTGCTGGAGCAACATTCTGGCATACAACTTTAAAAATATTGGTAAGTAAAAGTTGAACAACATGCTGGCCTGATTTATAAGAGGAAATGTGGCTCATCAAATAAATAGATCAATTATTTTTTTTCCATAATTCATACCTTAATCTGCACACAAAGAAGATCCTTTGAATTGCAGTCGGCGCTGGAGGAGTGAATTTCCATGGGTTCAATTATTTCGATCTTTCTTCTCCACCTTCTTCCAGGTATGTAGATGCCTGCTAATCCACACCGAACAGAAAATCTCTCTCTCTCTCCAATGAGACGCCTCGAAAAGATAAAAGTTCTTCTACCTTATTTTTCTTCCTTAAGAACTTCTGTGGATCCCAATTATTAAGGTCAAAGCTTGGCTTAGAACTAGCTACTTTAACAGGAGCAGCTAGCGAGTTTGTGTTATGAGGTAATGATGACATGGAGTAACTTCTAAAATGGGTTAAGGAGAATAGCTGAGAGCTAGATGTTGAAGGGTTAGTTCTCTGAGAAGTAATACCGGTTCCTGAATTGGAACTCAAATGAGGAGGCGACATAGACCGAGTAGGCGAAGGAGTAACATTATCTAGAGGTAGTAGCCATTTTAGTAGTTCTTCACATGGTTGCTTTTTGGTAGAAAATGAATTATCCTGATTCTGAGGAGGTAAAATTTTCTCCTCAAACTTTTCAAATTGGAGAATTTCTATGCAGGGGTCTCTAAGAAAATTAGCAACAACATTCACCTGGAAAAAAACCTGCATCCTTCCAAACAGTAAAATAGATCAGCCTAGCAATCAGCAACAAAGGTCAACCAATCATGAACAACAAGGCTTGCGTATTAGAAACAAAAATTTCTCAAGTTATAGAAGAAGCATTTGTTTATCAAATAGGATTTCCCAGCCAAATTTCACAAAAACAAGAGAACTTTAACCAAATTCACTTCGACAAAATAATACTGCTGCAAGATGGGCTAAAGCTAAACTTACAAGAAAAAATTCACTTCTTAGATTCAACCAAATTCAGTATGAAATTATTAATAGAACGATCCTCCATGAGCTTCACTCACAAGTTGAACAAATACAGAAAAATCCTATTGTTGGCTCCCTGAAGTATAATAGAAGCAAGGACAAACAATGTATCTACAGAACAATACCTTAAACATATAAAACATATTATTCCCTCCAAAATATGATCGTGGACAAATAAAATAAACCAACATGGTCATAGTAATAAAATAATATAAAGGAAAAAGGTAAAATAAATAAAATTTCTTCACCAAATTAAAAAAAAAGATAGCTTAAGGTCCCATTGATTAAAAAATTGAACTAGCTTACTATTGTGGATTTATCTTCCGATATAGAAACTAGGTGATATACAATACATCCCCTATATGAATGCCATTTGATTCCTAAATTTAATGAGACTCTACTACAACATCAATTTGGCTCCTAGACCTACAACTAATCGGGCCAAACAGCTTGTGATACTTAGCCAAAGGACCGGCAAATAAAATATCACAATTGCCATGATTTTTATTCATGAATGTAATAACTAGAAATCTCAGAACAAAAAATGAATTATCATAGTTTCATAAGTTTTATAGCACATACCACTATGTCACCATTAGGAAGAGTGAAACATCTAGCAGAATTTCTAGCCATTCCACTAGATATGGTAGCATCAAACTTGCCTCTATCAATAATTGTACTGATAGAAGGCATCTTTTCTGAAGTTGCTTTGATTCCAATTGTTGAGGTATTTCGAGTGTTTGTTTCAGCTGAGTTGGAAACTTTTTCTGAAAGCTTTCTTTTGGACCAAAGTGGCTCGTGAGATTCAGCAATCCTCACAAAGAAATGAGAATTCTCAAATTTTTCCAACAACGACTCAGTTCGTCTTTTGTGCTTCTCCATCCTAAGAAGAGATTGTCTCTTGACTATTAGGACTAATTTCCACTTCTTCTGGCATTAAATTATTTCCATGTTTGACACTTTCATGCTCTCCATCAGAGTTGTGGCCCATGCCATTCTTAATCATCACAGCAGCAATTTTGAATGGAGTTATAATCTCAGTATCCTGGTTACATGCAGACAAGCATGCTAGGATATGAATTTGTTCACCTGAATTATAGGTATAACTTTGGTCTAGTCAACTTTTCATGGGAGCTGAGAGACCAACCCAATCACTCTAAAAATGATATTCATATTCATAGATTTAAAGAAGGAAAGAATCTATTACCAGGGAAAAGAAAGGAACGGTCAAGAGAACGTAGGGATTCTATATCTGATGTCTGATTCCAATTCTCTGGGATTTTCTCTATAAAAAGAATATTGAAAGTTAGATGCATCACAAAAGATATGCTAACCAATTCCACTAATAAGATCATGTGTAAGAGGAATAACTTAAAAAGAAAGTACTTTTCAATATTTTAATAAAAGTAGCTAAAAATGATGCACAAATTATAGTTAAATTTGTGTGACAAGTCAGTTATGAACACAACAAAAAGATTTAACGCATTAAAGGCACTGAAGGGAACATTGCAATAATTTAAATTTATGCAATTATTAAGGAGAAACACAACTGCTGCGCTCTGTTATCAACTTCTACTCAAGTACCAGAATTACCAGTTTACCACTATACAAATATGGAGATTAACTTATAGTTTAATCAAATACCTCACTGTTATGTTATTGGTAGAAATATAGAAAAACAGGAGGAGAGGAAGAGGGAAGAACAGAAAGATTGAGAGAAATAGAAGAGAAATAGAGAACAGAGACAGAGGAGAATTCTAGTTTATTTTCTTTGGGATAATTCAGATCAAAGACTAATACAATAGGGAATGCCCAGGCTATTTATAATGACAGCCTCACATACACCCTTTCCCCACAACGGCTAACTAGGATACTTAAGCACTTATTTAACTAATTACCATCTAACTATTTGAATTTGCACTTAAGTCCCTATTAGGCTAATCTGACATATTCCATAACATTCACATAAACATATTCTTGCATTAAGAAACTAATGATTTAAGAACCATTCCAAAAGCCAAACGAAACCATTTCAACATCAATGAGAGGCAGCAGAAAATGAGAATCTTCTGTCATTAAAAAAACACAAAAGAAAATGAGAATCTTCTCCAGATCTCAATGGCTGCTTCCTTCTGTGTGTGTGTGTGTGTTTTAAAAGGATTGAAATTTTATAATAAAATAATTACCAGAACTGATGTTAATCTATAAAACACATAAGAGCAACTTAAACTTATCAAGTTCAACGGACAAAAAATTCTAGGCTTGGATATAAATCAAGTCTTTGAAATAACATCCAAATCTCAGTTCTCAGCCAAGAACAGAAAACAATAGATGACATACTATATGGAATTGTAATCCATCCTTCTTCTTCTGAAACATCAAAGTGCTTAAATAACTCATCTTCTGAATTTTGGCCAGTCTTGCTGCTACTTTTGCCTCCAACTCCACCAGTGTCTCCATCGTACTCTTCAGTTGTAAAATACCGTGGATATGGATCTTCAGATAAAAATGATTCCAAACTTGCTCCACTTGTTGATCTATTATATATATCTGTTTGTGATTCGGGGATAGGGGGAATATTTGCCCGTTCTACAGCTACATGTGCAGAAGATCGCATCAAAAAATTCATTATGCCGGTAAAAACACCTGCAAATTTATTTGAGAAGTCTCAACAGTGTGAATTAGATAGAATAAAATAATGTGCAATGGACTAACAGGTAAGATGATATTGATGAATTTTTTGTTTTCATGGACAAAAGATGATATTGATGAATTTATCTACACTTTACTAATATGACAAATCTACACTTCCCCATATGTTTGCAGCTCATTTAATCATTTATAGCGTAAACATCTTGAAACTATTGCCTGATAACTTGTTAAAATAGTTAATATTGATTGCTCTTCATTCATGTCCTTGTAAGTTGTGGTTATAGGGCCACTAAAATACTAGTTACTAAAGAGTGAAAATCCATACATATAGATTGGTGCCTGCATTATGTAGTCGGTAATTATTTTTTGGTTTTCTTTTTTGTTTTTATAAATATCAATGAAATGCACCAGCAAATACTCTAACAGAGATTGAACTAAAGCCTTAAATACTTCATGTTGATGAGCATGATCTGTTTGCTCCAACACAATGGCCGAATATTCGTTAGAAGATTAAGGATAATTCATTCAAAAGGAAACAAATATAGAAGATTAAGGATAATTGAACAAATGATTAGAACTAAAAGGGAAAAGAAAAAGAAAATTGAAAAGTTGCAATAAGTTCTTCTCAATAATGACAACGATTATCAACACAAAATATCACTAATAGGCAGCAAATGATATTGAAAATGGAAAATTTTATTGTAATAATAAAAAAACAAAAGTAGTTTATTTCGACATGCCACACATAAAAACTGATTCGAAAATAGCAAGACCAAAAAAATTGAGAACTGAGAATAGATTAATGCATGGAACAAAGAAATGAAAATAGCAATGAGACTGATATTTAAGCGATAAGAGAGCTTGGGGGAATGGAATTTCACCGGAAAGAGGATGAAGCAGAATTGAGGAGAAAGAGAATCAGGAGTCAGGAGATTCAATGTTGGAATAGCGAGTGAAAAGCCTCTCACTCGTATTGCATCTCGATCTGATTCTGATGCCTTCAAACGCACAAGCACCATGCAACCCAAATTCTTCATCAAACTACTACCCATGAGAAAAATTGGCCAAAAACAGATTAGAGAAACAAACTCTAATAAAAATTGAAGGAGTCTCGCGCGCCGTTTTTCATGTATATCTCAACATTTTGTTTATGATGTTTCAGGTCAAAAAACTTTTTTTTTTAAATATATGTCTTTTTGGTCAAATTTTAATAAACAAAATTACGCATGACAATTTTTTTGAGAAAATCCCTGTAAAATACTCTTGAAATAGGGAAATCTCTATTTGGTGCAGTGAAATAGCCAAATCCTTGATCAGTCTGGTTGTAGGAATCAAAGATTTTAAATTTCACAGAAATGACACAACTACCCCTAGAAAGTTTAAAACAAAAAGGGTAGAGTGAACAGGCCGAAGCACTCTCGTGACTTAAGAAGAGGCCGTGAACGAGGTTAGAGGGAATGACATTGGTGGAGTAGACGGTTGGAGGGAATGACAGGTTTTTGGATGAGGTTTGTTGGCGGAGTTCGGATTCGAGAGTGGTGGGCAAGGGGAGAGACGGTCGGCGGCGTTGTAGGCCTTTGAAAGGCGGCTTGTTTGGTGGGTTTCAGCCGCAGTGTTCGGTGTTGATAGTGGTGAGCATTCACATTGCATTGTGGGGACTTCAAATGATGACTTCTTGAGTGAGGTTCGATGGCAGTGTTTGGAGTTGAGAGTGGTAGGTTCGGTGAGAGACTTGTGGCGTCATTGTGGGGACTTCGAACGTGCTTGATAGTTGTGGGTGTCCGTGGAGACGTTTGACGGCGGTATGTTGCCAATTTTTCAAATTTTTGGTTCATATAATCATTGGAAGATGCAGTGTGAATGCTTTTGCTTATTTCCTGTCGTATATTGCCCTTTACTATTTGTGCTTGTCTCTAGTGGTAGTGGTTGCAATTGGCGACCAATAATGTGATTCACTTATTTCCTTTAGCATATTGCCCTTTTCCCTTATTGAGAGCAACCTTTTTGTACTGGGGGAAGGGATTGGAATTTTAGTTTGTGTCAATTTCTTCGTTTACGTCTTTGTTTGATGTGTATATGGAGAGGGAAGTGGGTATCGAAAGTGTTAGGCTCGTCGTTTGTTGTACAGTAACAACACTTTGTTAAAAAATAACAACTTTACCTTACTATTTAACAACTCTTTTTGTGGAGAACACAAACATGGCTAGGGGAACTTCTGAGAGTGCCAAGTTGGGGGGCCATTAACAACTAAGGTTTCTATAGTAACAACACCATGTAAGAAAATAACAACAGACCATCCTTGTTTAACAACGACTAATATGGAAAACCAATACATGGGCAGTGGAACTTATGAGACTAACAAGTAGGGGGGACTAGTAATAACTTCAGTTTCTACAGTAACAACATGTTTAAAAATAACAATATGTCGTTCATGTTTAACAACTGCTGATGTGGAAAATAAAGAAATGCCAGGGGAACTTATGAGACTCACAAGTTGGGGGGGGCAATTAACAACTTAAGCTTCTATACTAACAACACTAGGTTTAAAAATAACAACATTCCGTCCTTGTTAACAACTCATGACACGAAAAACCAAGACATGGCTAGTCAAATTTATGAGAATAACAAGATTTGGGGAAATTAACAAGAGTAGTAGTTTCTACAATAACAACACCACTATAAAAAATAACAACTTTTCATTCTTATTTAACAACTGAAGATATAGAGAACCTATACAAGTTGGGGGGCCATTAAGTAGAACAGTGCACTATTATTATTTAGGAGTAAGCTAAGGTTTAGGAGCACATAGTTGTAACAAAATAACTATCTGTTTGTTGGTGTAGCACAATAAGGGACTGTTCTAACATTTCAAGTATAGTTAAGTGAAGTCTATAGTGTGAGGATGATTGCCTTGGCTTTTTGCCTAATTCAAATAATAACTTATGATTTCTGATATAGCTTCAATCGCTTTTCTTTTATAGTATATAAGTGAGAAATTATGGATTGGTAAATCTTGTTATAATTTTGTTTTGTAGAAGAAGATGGTGGTTGAAAAAGGGCAGGAGGGGGCTGAAGAGGGGCAAAACTTTGGTGAAGAAGGGCATATGGTGGTTGAAGAAGGGGAGAAGGTGGTAGAGGAAGGGCATAACTTAGATGAACAAGGGAAGAAGGCATTGCAGAAAGGGGAAAGATGTAAAGCCTTAAATAATGGGTTGCAGTTGTTTAGCACTGAGTTTTTCAAGAAATTTAAGCCGGAGAAATCCGACAAATATGTTGTGCACAATGATGATGTCCTAAAAGAATGGAGAGCATTGAGTGAGCAAGAGAGGAAGGAATATTGTGAAAAGGCTAAATACACTGAGAATGCTAAGAAAGCAAGACAAGAGAAGAAGAGTACAAAGAGAAAAGTAGCTTTTATCACTCGTAGCTCAATCTGGCAATTCAAGCAATTAGTTGACTTTATAAATAAAGATGAAAGTTTAAAGGAAAGGGTGAAGAGATTATAATTCAGCAAGCTGCTAGAGGTTGGAGGTTGTAAGAAATTGCCAAAAGATTTGATTATGTCAATGCTTCGCTTAGATGATCTACCAACATGCTAATCCGAATCAGGGGCAAGACACGTGAAATTTTTGTTGTAGATGTGAAGCAGTTACTTAGGGTTCCCCACTGTGGGGACGTGGTGAGTGCTAAGGTGGATGATGATGACCTGGTTTATACAAAGTTAGAGGGCAATGAGAATGATAATTTTGAGTTTTTGTTTATGTTGTACACACTTGTAACTTTTCTAGCTCCTATCGCAAGCCTAAAGGTTAGTGAGCGGTTATTGAACGTGATGAGGTTGACCATGAAGGGATTTCAAAATTTTGATTGGGTAACCTTTATCATTAAGAACCTGTGGAAAGAGATGGAAGACTATGCAAAGGATGTGAGAAGCAACAAGAGGGGCAACTCCAATGTCAGTGGATGCATATACTTATTGTTGGTATATATTTAAATTTACTTATGTAATAGTACGATTTAAGTGGCAAGTATTTAAGTTATTGTTATGCTATTTGTTTGGCAGATATATTTTGGTGAGCACTTTGCAATGATGCCAACTGAGAAACATGAATATGTCGATGCTGTTAACTATTGACTGAGGATAGATTAAATGCAATGGTTAAGTTAGAGAGGGACAGCAACATGGGCATATTATTTGGAGGAAGGGCATTTAAAGTGAATGTTGATGTAGAGGAAAATGTTGGAATTGAGCATTTGGACCAGGTGTTTGTTGATTTCTTACTGTTTGTATGCTTTAGTACATCTGTGTGTGTAACAAGTTTTTGTTAAATTTTCTACTTCAGGACCTGATGGATATGTATAGATGGTTGACGAGTATAATTGCAAAGGAGTTGATAAAGGTTCAAGTGAAGAGAGGAGCACATAAAAGGGTTGAAAGAGACAGAGTGGACCAATAAGAGGACGTGGTCAATGCTGAAGAAGAAGAGAAGGATGGAAAAAATGAGCGTCAATCACATGAAAGTGGGAAGGACTCAGATAATGAAGGAGATGGAGGCAATAGTGCAACTCAAATAGTGTCCAACTCCCCCATTAATGTATGCCCTAGTGAAAGAGAAGGAACAAACATTTGTGTCACACAAAACAGTGAAAGTAGCAACCTAATTACATATGCTGCATTATTACATTAACATAATAGTATTATATGCTGCATAATTACATAACTGAATAACATACACGCTTAAATCTATGACAATAGATGTTTGGTACGTGCACATATGTAATGACAAGGGAACATTAACATTGCACTTCACCCTAATGTTTCCTTGTCAACCAACAAATTAAGACATATGCAACAACCTATTTCCCCAAAAAATCTCTACAGGTTACTTCAAAAGGCTTGCTAACTATGAATAGGGTAACTTTAGAAAATTTACATTACTATCAATAGGGTTACTTTAAAATATTATGGCTCCTTATATATGTAAAACGGTTACTTCAAAAGATGACTTTTGCCAAAATCAGTTTGGATTTGGATTTTTGCAATTCAGTCTAGTATGGCCTGCTTCATGGCATCTTGCACAGTGGTAAATCTTCTAATTCTGGAATTGTGATTCACACCTACTGGTTCTTGGCCTACCAGCAGGTTTGGTTGTCTTAGGGGGCAGCAACAAAGTCTGAGTAAACAGATTACCCATCATATAGTTGTTTGAGTTTGGTTTGTCGATTATCACAACTAAAGTGATCTAACGCTTATAAATCTTTTGTTGGGCTGTTATTTTATTACATCCTTCCATATAGTCATAGACATTGCCATGGATAGGGGTGTTCATGAGGCCCAAATGCCTGCGATGCCTGCCTAAGCCCGACAAAAAAATTCCTTGCTCGGCCATAAAAGATACACCTATAAATCATTTAGTCATCTTTGAGCCGAGCTAAATACCGAGCTGGGTTGGGCACCGGGCAAGGTGTGTTGCCCTGCCCATTCGGTCCTGCCCCAAAATGTGTATATAATTTTATATAAATATATATATATATGGTATATATAATTAAACAAGTATTTACTTACCATTCAATTAGAATTTAATGAATAAACATATTTTGTATTTACTAAGCATATAGGCATATTTTTCATACACATATTTAATTAAGAAGTGGGTAAATTGAGTTTTTGAAAAGTAAATTATTATCAAATAATAAGAAAATAATCTTTATTGAATTAATTTTTTTTATTGGCCCATGAATCGAATCTAAATAATATAATCTTATAAGGACTATGGCATAAAAAATGCTTTTAAAATATCAAACTATATATTTTTCTGTAGGGTTAAGGTGGAAAAATACCCATGAGCTTTTATCAAAAGTGCGCCTAACACTATATACGTTTTGGAGGTGCAAAAGTACCCATAAACTTACAAAACTGAAGCAAAAGTGCCACTACTGTTAAAAGAGGTTAACCTTCGTTAGCAGGACCCATACTGTTTAAAATATAAAAATGTCTACATTTTGAAAATTCCTCTTATGCCCTTCCTTTTAACTCTTTTGCCTCGACTCTCTCCTTCCTCCTTCATCTTCCTTATTCTCTTCTCATATGCCAACGGTGGCTGGCATCTCCATAGCAACAACAATTATCCTCTACTAGCGATCATGGTGATTCTCGTCTCTTCCAACGTCCTATAGATTCTAGGCTTTGAATGATGTAAACCTATTTGGTTGTTCGAATCTGGTCAAATTCGACCCACCACAACCATGACCATAAGAAGGTGCACACCATTATGGTGGGAGGCCAAAGGGAGACATAGAAGGCAGGGTATGGAAAGATCAATTTTGGAAATGAGAGATAGTGATGGGTTTCTTGCCGATGAAACACAAAAGATTGACCTTGGAAGAGAGAGATTTTGATGCTCGGATTTGTTGCTTTCAAATTCTTGTCTGTAATCAATCTCGTCTGACGGTTGTTCATAGTGGCTTTGGTGGGTGTATTTTTAGATCGGTGAATTAGAGGTTGGGAAGGAGAGAGCGGCAAGATCGACAGTGTAGGGAGTAGAGGACGGTGGTTCATGGTGGTTTTGGTAGGAGTATTTTTTTCCAGTATTTTTAAATTTTCTGGTTCTTCAATCTCATTTCATGGTGGTTTCAGTCATATAGATTGCCAAAGTTAGAAAGCATTTACAAGAAGAACTTCATATCCTTTTGGCAATATTCCATAATTTTGTTGTGGTATCTAATTCCTTAGGTAGATTTTGGCAACTGTGAATTTCCTAATGCCATTGTTCTTTGTAGAAAAAGAGTTGCAGAGGATGTGGGGGGGGGGGAGAGTGTTATTTACCTTTTTTTTGAGGTGGGGGGCATTTTGGTATTTTCATATTGTATTTAACATATGTTAAGGCAATTTGATGGTGATAGTATTTTTGCTCTAGTTTTGTAAGTTTATGGGCATTTTTGCACATTCAAAAAGTATATGGTGTTAGGTGCAATTTTAGTGAAAGCTTGTGGGTATTTTTGCACCTTAACCGTTTTCTATATTATTATCATTTAATATTTCATTATTTTTCAATTTTAGGAAGATTTTCAAGCACACAAGCCCGCCCTGCCCTGCCTAGCCTGAAATTACTCGGGGTTTCATCGGGTAGGGCCGGGCATCAAGCTGTAAAATATCGCTCATTCTTCTTCTTGGCTGGGCATCGGGTATGGTTTATGCCCTGCCCAGCCCTGCCCATGAACACCTCTAGCCATAGACATGCTTGATGGCTGCACAAGCATGTGGACAAGGGATCCCCAACATTTGCCACACTTTACAACTGCAAATACACAAACCAAGATCAACATTTAAGGATCCATATTTGGTATGGACACAGCCTACCGCCACCATAATTAATGGGTGACATATATTCAGCATGACAAACATTTTCCTTCTCTATGGACTCTATGTTGGGCCTAACACCATTTTTCCATGTCATTATTGCCATACTCGATACAAAGATCTTCTTGGCAACCTTCTAGCGATGTTCATGGATAAGTACTGTGACATTGTGTTTTCTCTCCTTCACCATCCATGCATTAAATGATTCGGCTATGTTGGTAGTAATCTTATCCCATCTTCAGAATGGGAACTTGCTCAATGCCCACTTATCGATATCGCTATGTTGAATCAACCAATCTGCCCTCTCTTTATAGGAATTGTGCATGTATTCCATTGCCTTATCGAAATCTGCGTCCAACCTTGCATATGCAACATTATCAAGCAACCGTAGTGCATCTTCCTTTGAACACTCACTTGTCGTCCTATTGGCTCTAATTTTAGCAATTCTGAAATGAAATTCTTCTTCACATGCCTATAACAATAAGCGTGCCTTTCACTGTCAAAAATTGTTTGTATTGACCCTTTAATTGCATTATGACGGTCTAACATGATTGTGAGTTCAATTGACCCAACTATTTGTTTAATCTTCTTAAGATCCATGACCAATCCTCTAATGTCTCCCCCTTCACAATTGATATTGCAAACGGCAACATTTCATTGTTCGCATCATAACTAGAAGCTGAAAGCATTGTTCCCTTATATGGTCCGAACAAATGGGTTCCATCAATGTATAGCACATGTCTCGCACCAGCCATGAATCCCTCAATACAACACCCATATGCAAAAATACTCACTCAAACTTGTTATTCCTACTTGCTTCCTACTCAGTAACAGTTTTGTCATCTAATTCCTTCAACCGCTCACAAATCCAAGGTATTAACATATAAGATTGTTTTGGTCTACCTTGTATGTCTTCCATTGCTTTTCCCTTCGCCTTGTATGCTTGCTTGTATGTAAGAGTGACACCATATTTTGTCTGCAACGTCTTTCCTTATTTTATTGGGACGTTTGTCAATGTGATTTCTCACATTATCAACTATAATTGAAGATGTCAAATTTGATCTTCCACCATGGTCACCTTAAGATTGTCTTGTGTACTATGATAATGTTCGTCTTTGAATGTCGTCACACATTGTATTGGTGTCGTCTTACCCATAGCATTTGCTGTTACCCTCCAAGGACAACCTAAACTCCTATACTTCACTAAAATTCTATGCTTGCTATTTTTCACATATTCAAACTCAAACTTGTGTGCTATGCTGTACTTGTACAATGCTTGCTTAAAAGCATCTGCATGTGCAAATGTCTACATCACTTCTGAAATTAATCCCCTCCATTTTGTGCAGTTCAACTCTGGCCTAAGTGTATGTGCACCTCTACCCCACAAAGTAGCTTATTAGATTGTCCAACAATTTCAGATGTTGTATACAAAGCAACACTTTTATAGTACCATGCTTCTTTTTTTCCACACTGGTTTAATAGTCAATAGATGTTCCTTGTGAGAGTCCCAAGGAATTTACATACCAGTACTCAATTACAATAATAACTTTTGTTACTTAATAATCCAAATTAGTTTCACAAATAACAACAATCATCCCTACAAAATTTGCACTTATGTTTGTGGGTCATCAGATATGTGGCATACATTATCATTTCCTTTTGCTGCTATATATACATGGCTACTCCTCTCATTACATTAAAAAAGGTTTTCAACTTCACCATCATCATTTAAATCTATTAGTGTGCTTTCATCAAACCTCATTGTATACTTCATCTCACATATGTTGCAATCAATACCAGGCCATGATGATATCATCAACCTCAAATCTGTAAGTGTTATCACCTCTTTCAGGCACTTCAACTTCACATAACCACCATTATATTTAATGTTACCTTTATCATTCCACACAAATTTCTCTCCAACGTGGAAATAACAAAATAGTTCCTTCACAGATGCTGAGCCTTCGTTGCATGTCATTTTACATGCCACATGCAAAGAAACAAAAACAAATAATTAATTAAACAAAGGCGCTTATAATCATGTCAGTTAAGTAAGCTTGTCAGCCATTGTTTATGAAACAGAATAACTGCTCATTTCATCTCCAAACAGGGGCCATTAACAACAACCCATATGTTTTAACATCCTCATATTCACTATTAACAACATCGTCTAATATCATCACCCTATATCTAGTATTAACAGCAACACGTTATATTTTACAGTATATTTGAACAACTCCGTATTCTCAATTAACAGCACAATTTATTTCAACTTATCCATCTCCATTATTAACAACGCCCCATATCATCTCCCTCCATGAACTATTAACAACAACACCATTCATTTTAACATCTCCATCTTCAGTATTAACAACACCCCCATTGCATTACCCTCCATGTACCATTAACAACAACACAATATCGTTTCACATCTCCTTCTTCATTGAAAACAAACACCATCCCCAAACCAAAAAGGCTCAGGTTTATCACAGCTCGCAGTAGCCATTACGGATTACCTTGTGTTTGCCCCTAACAACAAAAAAACCCACAATCTTTACCATTCATACAACCAAACACAATGAAATCCACTGCACAACTATCAGCAATCTCCCATTACTTAAAGCTGCAACCTTTCTCCTTCTTTAACCAATACCCCCTTACTCATAAAAGCAAGTGTCCAATACCAGAAATCCATCACAACTGTTCATAATTTCAGAAGAGGAAGAAGGAAGATTCACAACACAAACATCATTTCTATACAATAATTACTTACCGTCGGTTATCTCTGCTTTGTCTTCAACTTTTAATCCTTCTGTAACTTGCTTATTTTCTCCTACACCTTCCTTTCTTTCCTCTCCCATATTTTTTTGCCTTCCTTGCTTTCCCACTCTTATGCTTTTCGTCAGCCATTTTTTCAAGGCTAGTTGTGTCATTTTTGTGAAATTTAAAATCCCTGATTCCTACAGCCAGACTAATCAAGGATTTGCCTATTTCACTTCACCAAATAGGGATTTCCCTATTTTAAGATTATTTTACAGGGATTTTTCCATTTTTTCTGGCCAAATTACTCATGACAATTAAGAAAAATTTAAATATAAATAGATCATAAATTTCAATTAATATTAAAAGCTTGAATATTTACAAGTCAAAGTTGCATCATGTATAAATTCAACTTATAAATATTAATGGGTTAAGGGGTTTAGGGGTAATTTTACTCCAAAAGTTTTCACCGAGGGGCAACTTTACCCGGGAAGTTTCAAAAAGGAGGAATTTTTCCCTAGCTATTATCTCATTTAATTTTAACTGTTAGTTGACTGAATATGTTGAGCTAACAGTCCATGTAACGTGTGTAGATGATCTATGAAATAGTGCAAGTGTATACTGTCGTAATTAAGTAATATAGAAGTGAGTAGAGTATTGTTCCCACGAGGATTGATCACTAAGTACCAAAATGGGTAATTTTAATTCTATTTAGTCGATCGATTAGTTGGTGATTGAGAGCACAAAATAAAAGGAAAAAAAATTAAATATGAGTATAAATGATATGAAAGCAAATATGAGAAAAATCCCTAGGGATTAGATTTCACTTAACAAATTCCGGATTGAATCACTTATCTATTCTAGCCCTATTTATTCCACATGATTGATAGTCGAGTTTCCCTAATTTAATCACTAGCCTCTTCCAAGGTCAAGCAATTCTATAATTAATTGCTAATACAATATATTCCTATATGAATGTAAGCAATTAATTATGCATTAAGATTTATGGAACTTAGTAAGACTACACAACTCATGAATATATTCCTATTTCATATGCAAGTTATGGTTTTAATTATAGGATCTACACACAAGCATCTCCATCCGGTCTCAACATGCGTATTGAAATCATTCGAAAGATGGCCAATCAATCAAAAGCATTAAGCACAATAATTAAAACTCAATCATGAAGGAGAAATTAAAACAAGATTTAATAAGTTAAGATTCAATCCGTCATTAGTAAGCTACGTCATCACCCTAGGAAAATAGAAATTTTAGTACATGATGAAATTAAAAATAAAATAAAAATAAATGAACATTACATAAAACTAGAATGAAATCCTCATAAATACTACATAAAACTTTAATATTAAATTCTCAAACATAAATATACAACCAAAAGATACATGAAAACTGGAGAAATCTAGCCGTCCATTTAGGAGGTAAAACCTTCCATATAAGCGACATGCAAAAAGTAATAAAATACTAAGCCTTCTATGTAGGAGGCATGCAGAAAGTAATATAATACTCAGCCTTCCATGTAGGAGGCATGAAAAAAGTTATACAATACATAAAATTAAAAATAAAAAATAACACAATTTATTCAGAACTGTCAGAGAAAAGATCTCTCCCTGTCAGAGAATCAAGCTACTATATTTCTTTCCTCCTCTTCTTTCCTCATTTTACAAAGAGGCACATCTATATATAGGCAAGCGAAGTCCTTTCACGAGTGCGTCCGTTGCTTCTTTTTTTTCCACAGGTGCTATAGTGTTTTGTCCTTCTTTTCACGCATGAACAATAACTTCTCAGCAAACTTACACATTTTTCCACGACTGCTATAGTGTTTTGTCGCCTGCTACAGTGATTCCATTCGCTACAGTCACTCCATCAGCTACATTTAAATACTATTTATTTTACACCCAAATATATTATATTAAGCTCAAATATCATCCATAAAATCATCATATAAGGGAAAATAAATATGTAAATATTTTACTTATTAGTCCACATATAATCCACATCATTTTTGTTAAGGTGCAAATTTTTCCTGAATGTTTTGAATACAATTATGGAAAAAAAATAGAAGTAGATGATATATGGACTTTCAGGGCAAATTTATATCTTAACAAAAATGACGTGGATGACATGTCTCTGAGCGGAATTAGGATCTCGAACTCCTCATTCTTCTCTTAGTCACTAACATTGAGCTCAACTCCTTCTCCCAGAACAACCTCAGGCACCGGTGGTGCAATCACCTCTTGTGGGCCCGTCTGTTGTGGCTGTAGTGGGGCTGACTCCTATGGCTACTGTGGGGCTATCGCTGTGCTACGGTCGCACTCCTATCATGCTGCCCCTCTCCTTCTGTTGTCACCTTGCAGAATTGGTCTAAGAATCTCGTGCTCTTTTCCCTTTTCCCTCCTTAAAGCCATATCAACTGTAAAAATTTTAAAAAAATAAAAAAATTAGTCACATTTATATATAAAAATATAATAAGAATAATAAAAAGAGGGAAAAAAATATAACTTTTGTACCTCAAGTGAGAAAAATGTGAAATGTTGTAACAAAACTCAAAGAAATGTTAGAACGCTTAGATCTAAAGGAAACTCTCAGAGAAACCTCAAGAAACAAAATGGCTAAATGAGACAACTGAAGGGTCAGCTGGTATTTATAGCGCTAAAATTTGCAGTGGTTATTAATAAAATCGCTACAACCTACCTTGGGCAATGGAACACATTGTAGCAGTTATCGGTAACCGCTACAAACATAAGGAGCTTGGAGTTCTATAGCAGTCCTTAACCATAAACCACTACTAATGTCAACATTTTGTATAACCGCTATAAGAAGGCGACTATTTGCATTCTGTAGTGGTTTATCTCCACATAACCGCTACAATATGATTGCCACGATTGTCATGCCTGCTTCACTTCAGCTGGCGCCAGCTGGTGCCACATTTATGATGGTTTACATGATATAACCGCTACAAAGTAGTAGCTACAAATTATGGCAGGAAATTGGCGCCAAATTTGTAGCGGTTTTTTTGTTAACCGCTACAAAAAATGTTGGCTTACTAGTGCGCCAGTTGGCGTGAAGCTTACTACTACAATTTGTAGCGGTTTAGGTTAAACCGTTACAAATAGTTATATTTGTAGTGGTTATAAGTAATCACTATAAGTTCACTGCTATGAATTACATTTTTTTTGGTAGTGACATGTGAATTGCCAGTTCAACATTTTTCGTCAACTAATGACCAAAATTAACTGGGATAATGACCAAAGTAAAATTGCTTTGTTTTAAAGCTTTTGGGGTAAAATTACCCCTTGAAAAACTTCCGGGGAAACCCTCACTAAAAACTTCTAGGGGCAAAAATTTCCCCTTAATCCAATATTAAATCTCTTCAAACCTATTATTATCAAATAAAATTTGATACTTATTTATATTTAATTTTTTTTTATTTGGATATACAATTATCATCCCAGTTTTAATGTTCAATTTTTTTACATGTGTGTATGACGGATCAATTAAAATGGGAATAATTGGTTTATGAGTTGCACAGGTGCTTTCTTTTATGTGTGCTTTCATAAGTACAAGATATATTGACATTATGAGTTATATAGTGGTAATTAATAATAAAATAAATATTTACAGGAAAAAAAACACAGAGCACAAAGCAAATCATATCTAATCAAAATTTGCTACTTCTTATAAATTATTGATTTTCCATAAAAATCATATAATGATTGTTGATTTTTTTCAGGAGAATATTTTAAAGTTATGTGTTACGAGTGAAGATGATCAATTAAATAGTGCAAGCGTACACTGTCGTAATCAAGTAATACAGAAGTGAGTAGAGTATCGTTCCCACGAGAATTGATCACTAAGTACCAAAATGAGTAATTTTAATTCTATTTAGTCGATTGATTAGTTGGTGATTGAGAGTACAAAATAAAAAATGAGCAAATATGAATGCAAATGATATGAAACAACAATGAGAAAAATTCCTAGGGATTAGATTTCACTTAACAAATTCCGGATTGAATCACTTATTTATTCTAGCCCAATTTATTCCACATGATTGATAGTCGAGTTTCCCTAATTTAATTACTAGCCTCTTCCAAGGTCAAGCAATTTTATAATTAATTACTAATCCAATATATTCCTATATGAATTTAAGCAATTAATCATGCATTAAAATTTATGAAACTCTATAAGACTACACAACTTATATGAATATATTCCTATTTCATATGCAAGTCATGGTTTTAATTATAAGATCTACACACATGCATCTCCTTCCTGTCTCAACATGCATATTGAAATCATTCAAAAGGTGGCCAATCAAATGAAAGCATTAAGAACAATAATTAAAACTCAATCATGAAGGAGAAATTAAAACAAGATTTAATAAGTTAAGATTCAATCCGTCATTAGTAAGCTACGTCATCACCCTAGGAAAATGAAAATTTAGCTCATGATAAAATTAAAAACAAAACCAAAATAAATTGACATTATATAAAGCTAGAATGAAATTCTCATAAATACTGCATAAAATTGAATATTAAATTCTCAAACATAAATATACAACCAAAAGATGCATGAAAAATGTAAAAATATAGCCGTCCCTTTAGGAGGTAAAACCTTCTATGTAGGTGGCATACAAAAAGTAATACAATCCTAAGCCTTCAAAGATGGAGGCATGCAAAAAGTAATACAATGCATAAAATTAATTCTAAGATGATGTAGTAAGTGGAAAAGAGATGAGAGTAATGAAATGGTGTGTAAGTAGAGAAGAGAGGAGAGTAATGGAAATGAAATGATATGTGTAGAGAATAGATGAGAGTAATGGATATGAATTGGTGTGTGTGAAATGTGAAGGAGAGGGTGGCTATATATAGGGAAGAATGGAGTAGGGTAGATGAAATGGTAGATAAAATGTGATAGGTGAAGTAGTAGATAGAATGTGATAGATGAAATAGTTGGTGAAAAGGAAGATGAAGAGGTAGATGAAATGTGGTAGATGAAGTAGTAGGTGAAAAGGAAGATGAATAGGTTGATGAAATGGTTGGTGGAATGGTAGATGATTCCCACTCTCAACTTCCAAGCAAAATTTGAAACCATTGGAGATAGAACTGGATTTTGGTCTCAACATTAAAGTTGTAGAGCTCTTTCATAGCTTTTTATCCATATAAAGAATGTCCCAATCCGACATCTAGAGCTCCAGATATTGCCTGAAAACTGAAAGAGGGTCTAATTTAGTATTTTCCAAGAAATTCTATTTTATGCCAAAATCATTATTTATTTATTCATTACACCTAAATTTATTAAATTGAGCTCAAATATCATCCATAAAATCATCATATAAGGGAAAAATAAATATGCAAATATTTTACTTATCATTATATAAAAAAGTATAAAGGTGTAAATTTAATAATGAACTATGTCCCAATGTGCGCCCAACACAATTAATATTTCTGGGGTTTAAAAGTAGAAATAATCAATTTTTTAGGTAGATATAGCAAGGCCATTAACCCTGTTAACTTCCGTTACTTTTGGCATTGTGGGTTCCACCATTTTTCTCATTCTCTATTATTTTAATATATTTTTAAAAGCTTGAAGGTGCAAATTGAGCAATGAATTATTTTCTAATGTGCACCCAACACAATAACTTTTGTTGGGTTCAAAAGTAAACATAATCAATTTTTTAGATAGCAAATATAGCAAGGCCAATAGCTCCCTAGATTCTTTTAAATATCTTTATTTGTCTTGTAAATGCATTTATTTATCTTGTGAATACTTTCATTTGTCTTGTGAATTCTCTTATTTTTCTTGTGAATGGCCAAGATATTCTTTTTAACTCCTACATTTTTTTGAATCCCTTTATTTGTCCTGTAAATGTCTTTATTTATCTTATAAATTCTCTTATAAAAAATAAAGTAAGGGTATTATTGTCTTTTTAATGATAAAACTTAATTTTATTTTGACCCTCAAGGGGTGCAATGAAATTTCAGAATCTTTTGGGGTTGATTGAAATAAAATTGCTTCCATGAGGTTTAAGTGATATTTTTCCATTAAAAAACACATATTTCTAAAAGTATATTAAAATAATAGAGGGTGAGAAGATTGGTGGGACTCATAATGCAAAAAGTAATGAAAGTTAACAGGGTTGACGACTTTGCTATATGTGTTACCTAAAAAGTTGATTATGCCTATTTTTGGGCCCAACAAAAATTAATTGTGTTGGGTGCACAATGAGAAATAGTTCATTACTAAATTTGCACAATCACACCTTCACCCTATAAAAAATTATATGATAAAACATCTATTTTCAGCATAGGCTTGCCGGAAGCATAATAGTGCAAAAGAATTGGTGGATCTAAACTTTTTCTTTAATGAAAATGGCATAACAAGTGACCATTTTGACAAAGAAGAATACATCATAAATGATCTTTATTTCATTTGCATTTGTGCAAAACCATAGTCCATGTATGATTAGAGATGGTAATTGAGACATTATGAGTATGATAAAATAGAGGCTTAGGAAGGCAAGTGAGTGAGGTTGAGAAAGCTAAGGATGAAAAGCTAAGAGTAGGGCTAAGCAATGGGCAAGGAACAAAAAATCGGACTGGACATTGAATTGGTTGAGGTAGTGGTTCAAGGGTTAATAGGTCAACTTGTGGTCAGATAGACCATATAAAAATAATAGAATTTAATTCAAAATAAAAAAAATTAATATATCATATTTTATTTCCTTAGCCATTTGATTTTTATGAAAATTCATTGGGTAGATCTTGAATACTATTTTATTTTAAGCATATTTTTGGAGTTTAATTATATAGTAATGATGGAAAATAATTGGTTTTAAATGAATGAAATTTATTTTATTTCCTCCTTAGTAAATTCGAGTAACTAAGAATTCAGGAATTAAATGTTTGTTACTATGTTTTTTTTTAAAAATTAATGAGGGCTCAAGCCCATGAGACCAAGGTTATTAAACCCGGATCGACGATTGAATCGGTTGAGGTACAAGGTCAGGGTTAGTGGGTCAGATCAAAGTTAAATCAGAGCTAACCAAGGGCTAGACCAGTGAGGAAGTGAAGATTTTAGGGTTATTTATATGAAAAT